>CATIWQ010568826.1:0-33337 GCA_949673415.1 Euphorbia schlechtendalii | reverse complement strand
CAAGTGTTTGGTTACAACTATAAGATAATTCCTTTAATATGTATAGAGAAAAAAACTAATCAATAATAATAAAAACTATCAACAATAACTGATCAGAGAAAATTTATCAACAAGAGTCATGATAATGGGTTGTTGATGCATTCAGAGCATCCTAGATTTTTTTGATAACTCAACGTGGATAATATAAAATAAATTTAATTTTTTCATAGAATCATAATATATATAATAGCACATATCGAAATTTTGGTTGTGAGTAATACTAACCTATTTTTAGTTGCATTTTTCTTACAAAATAAGTATTATCATTTCAATTTGTTACTCATGTATTCTATTTTATTGTTACAGAATAATTTCTATTAGTTATATATTGTATTATATTTTATTTTGTATAGGGTCTCATTGACTATCGACATGACAGCAATATATATAACAACCACTGAACAAACGAAAAATTAATAACTAAATTAACTGGTTTAAGTGTAAAAATAATTGAGGTAAAGTAAATACGCAGGTTGCTATTTGTTTGTTTTGTTGTGCATTCTTTTATTTCTTTAATAGTAGTCCTGTACATTGCATAAGAAAATGACAATTATATTAGTTAAATAGGCAAAGACCCAAAAAAGTAAAACAATATCAGACGTTGGCTAAGGTTTATGATATTCAGTGCCAGTTAAGGTGATAATGTATCATGGGTTGTTCCTGTAAATTTAATGTACATCTATCAAAGTCAACATTTATTAAGGTTTGGAAATTATTTGTTTAGGATTTTTGCTAACTTTAATACTCCAATAACAACTTTTTTTTAACATTAATTACTGAAATAATCATCTGAGTTACCACTTTTTTTATTCTTAACTGCCAAATTCAGAGTTTATCTTTCTTTATTGTATTTGCACCCGTATCAACTTAATATCATTTTAGTTGAGTTCTACGAATTCAGCTCGTAAAAGTTCAAAAGACTACAGGTTTAAGGGAATTCACCTTCACATAAAAAGATCAATATACCGCTCATTGTGCATGTAAGTATATAAGACGTGGTTAGAAATTATTAACGTGAGAGCCATTGGGCATGTAATTTTACCAGGGTGTGATGTACAATAATGCTATATTACTTTGGTAGAATGCATGTTAAAAAAGTAATAGTCCATTAATCAAAAGTCTGATTTTTATTATTTGAATTTTAAAGTCAAGTGAAGAACAAACAACTAATTTAAATAAATTGAAAATATATCTTATACGAGTGCCAAAGAATATTGTTTTAGAGAAAATATTTGTTGGACTCTGTGAACGGGTCAATCGAGTCAACGGATCCGATAAAATTTGGTTAATTGGATTAAATTAAAGAATAAAAATTTTAAGGGTTTTTTTACAAATATTATGATCAGAATGAGATAACTGATTCCCTTGAGTATTAAAGTGATATTTTGCTAATTTTTTTTCTATATATTCGTTCATTTTGAAACTAATTGTTTTTATATAAATTTTTTATTTCTCTCTCCCAGTTTTTTCCAACGATGAAAAATTTTACGAATATTTGACAATCTGTATTCTAACGCTACAGGAATCACAAAAATCGATTGATACATGATAAACCGTGATTCAATTTCAACTTGACTTTCGTCATGACATTCTTCCATTTTCGGATACAGAAAAGATACACAATTCCAATATGTTTTTTTTATGTATTATGACAATATTCGTTATTATAAAAATATTTTTTTTAGTAGGTTACTTAAACTTATTTGTTCTTTTTCTAATGAATTAATTTTTTACACATCACCCCAAAATTTTTCTTTAATACTCCATATCAATAGGGTCCCATAGTCTTTGTTAATTTGTTTACGAATAATAAAAATGTATATACCCTTATCAAGGGTCTTTTTCAATTAACTGTATTTGTTCTACAAAGTCTTATTCTAGTCGACTGAATAGAATTAGACGAAAGAAATTTTTAAATATTAAATTCACATTTTTTAAATATTTCAATTTATATATTCGCTGTTTTTTTTAATCTTTGTGTAATAATAAATCTATACAGGAGTGAATTTTTTGTGCTAGTTAAATCGTATGCTAAACTCGTGGAACCGTTTTTTATAAAAAAGATACTTGTGAATCATAATTGAATTAAAATGTATTGCAAATTATTTGGAAAAAAGAGGTGATTATATAATGAATAATGATTAATATCAATGTTATCGAAACCGGACTGGACGTCGAACCGGTGAAGTAAATGGTTCATGGTTTTATAGGTTCGACTGGGTTCAATCATGATCCAACCGTTATATATATTTTTATGACACATTAGATGATCACTGATTTTCAGAAAATAATTAAAAATTTTAAATACTAATATAATCTATTCCATAAAAAAGTAATAATTTATATTAATTTATTTTTTTACCTTAAAAAATTTAAATACATTAATTATAAAATTAAATAATTTTCATGATAATAGAAAATCGGGGTTTGACCGGTTCATTAGTTTACCGGTTTTTTCCGATTTGAACCAATCTAGAACGGTTTTATATAGACCCGTTATTTTATTCAACCGGATCGAATTTATTACCGGTTCCAGGTTAAACCAGTTCAACCGGACGGTCCGGTCCGGTTTCAATAACATTGATTAATATAGAAAATGGGTGGTGACAGCTACAACTACCAATCAAATATGAATACTACTATTTCGTAAACAATATGACAAAATGATAATTAAAGGTAATGTGAACTCAAAAATCAAACATTGGAATTGATTTGAATGCAACGATCCCTATGTTCTGAATTTTCATTGGTTAAATATTCTATCGGCTTGTCTACGTGGCCAGCTGTAATTAATCGTACGTACTCTTAATTTTTTTTTTTGATAGAGATACTTACTTAGTTACTCTTAATTTGTTTATGATTTTGTTGATATATTATATACTATATTAATTATTGAGGAGCCTTAAATGTGATTAAAACCTAAATTAAATTGATGAAATGTGCAATCACAGTCACATCAATAATAGCAGAATTGCCAAGGTGGCAAAACTGCATTGAGATTCCCAACTGAGATTGGCTAGCTTATTCAAGTTGTAAAGTTTGTTACTTTGCTATTATGCAAAACTTGTGACAGTTCGATAGATATTTTCATTCTCTTCTCTTCTTCATACTATGTATAAAGGCGATATCATGGCACTAAGCAATGTAATCCGCAATACTGTGTAATTGATCTTTCTCTTGTATTCAATCCGATCCGATCTCAACTGTTCTTTCATCTCTTCTTCATTTCTTTAATGGTATCAAAGCGTTTATGGCTAGAAGAAGCATAATCTAAATCAATATCACTTGTCAATAATATTCCTGGCGAAGTTGAACAGAAGAAAGTATGAATTCATCAAACAGTTCGAATAACAACAATGATAATACAAGTATGATCTTCAATGGAGAGAATAACCTGTCACAGAGCAAGTCAATTCAAAGATCTCTAATGGAGATGGAGAAGCTGAGCTACATTTCAGAAGATGAAGAGATTCCTGACAAAGATACTGCAACATATCAAATTTGGCGCAAAACAGATTATCTTGTAACCTCTTGGATCACCAATTCCATGTCCAAGGAATTTGTTGAAGCCTTTCTTTACATAACAAATGCTAGTAGCTTGTGGAAAGAGCTTAAAGACAAATTTAGAGGCATCAATGGACAAGAACTGTTTCCACTTAAGAGAGAAATCAACATATTGCAACACGATAACTATTATATTATGATGTATTACACGAAATTAAAAAAACTGCGGGATGAATTTGATCTTTTAAGAGTTTATATAGTCTTCATTTGTGGAGCAACAAGAGATTGTGATTGTAATGTGAAAAAGATAACTGACACTCCTAAAGAAAAAGACAAGCTTATGCAGTTCTAAATAGGTCTGCATGACGAATATAAAGTAGTTATTTCTCAGATCTTGCTCATGGATTTTTCCATTTCTTAACAAAGCCTATGCAATGTCAAAAAGGATTGAAAAACAGAGAGGGGTGCTCATTCAAGAAACATTGGAAGTAGCTTCTTATTTTACAATTGGAAAATTCATTGCTAGCTCAAGTGAGAAAAAGAAGGAAGAAATGAGATGTAATGTTTGTAACACTGATAAACACAACAAAGAAACATGTTGTAAAGTAAATGGATCTCTGAATCGATAACCTAGATCCAAGAAAAGAGGGAAAAGATATTCACAGGCACATAATGCAAGTGGAAGTTCTTCACAACAACATCAAATGCAAAATTCCTTTTATGATGTCTCTGTTTACTTTGTATCACACAATCAACAGTCAAATATTTAAGCAATGATTCATGAACTTTATTCCATGATCAAAGGAAAACAAACAATGGAAACACCACTAATTTCTAGTGCAGGTTGTCAAGCTGATTTCACAGCTTTTGCTGGATATTCAGGTTCACAAATTTTCAATAAAAACTATGACTAGATAGTTAACAATGAAACAACTTCTCATATGTGCTCTAATCTAAAACTATTTTCTAATTTTTCGAAAGAAAGAGTTATGCATATTGTAATCTTGCTTGATGAAACCAAAAAGACAATCACACATTCTGGTTTAGTAAAATTCTCAGAAAATGTGAAACTGCAAAATGTCCTCTTTATACCCCATTTTAAGTATAACTTACCATTAATGGGTCAATTGCTAGAGGATGACGCAAAGTTTAGCAGTTGCAAGGACAACTAAAGGGTTATAAAGACTCAATGCTCAATCTTTCAAAGTTGGATAATTAGAAAAGTTGTCTATAAGTTTGAACAATATTAATGTTTGTTATAAGCCAGATATTTGACATTATAGACTTGATCATGTGTTAATTAATGTATTAACTCACATTGATGGTATCACATTAAAATGTAATAAGGCTTTCTTCCCAACTTGTCCTGCTACAAAAATGTGCAAATTTCCTTTTCCTGCAAGTTCAATAAAGACTGTTTCTACTTTTGATTTAGTCCACATGGATCAATGGGATCCATATCACTTACCATTCACATAGATGATATATTGCTAAGTGGAAATAACAATGAGTTAATTGAGACAGTGAAAAAGTACTTGCATTCTCTATACACCATAAAAAAGACAAGGCCTTTTAGTTGCTTTTTGAGTATAAAAATGCACATGATGCAACATGTATCACTATTTCATAAATGAAATATGCCATGAATATCATTCTTGATGCTAAGTTGGATAATGCAGATTCAGTTAATGTTACTTTCACTCATGACATTATTGTATTTGAAACAAGAACTCCACTACAAAATCTTGAAGACTACAAGAAAATTGATGGAAGGTTGTTGTATATAGGATTTACAAGAATAGATCTTGCCTATTCCACCCAACAACTTATCCAATATAAGCAATCACCTTGCAAAAACCATCTACAGGAAGCTCATCATGTGTTGAAGTACTTAAAAGGTATAATGAATTGTGACATGTTTTATCCCAAGAACACAAATCTTGTATTGAAGGGGGGAAATGTGATGCTGATTGAGGCAGGTGTAAGGAAACTAGAAAATCCTTAATAGGGTTTTGCATTTTTCTTGGAGATACTCTTATCTCTTGGAAAACTAAGAAGCAAACTATGGTTAGCAAATCTTCTGCAAAGGCTAAGTACAGAAGCATGAGTCGCAAACTAAAATAGCTAAGTTACCTACTGTAAGATTTTCAAATTCCACTGTCTCTTCTATCAAGCTATTTTGTGACAACCAAACTGCTATAGAAATTGTCGAAATTCCATTCTTCCATGAGAGAACAAAACATGTTGAGATTGAATGCCATGTTATTTGAAATCACATTGAATCTAGTTTTTTGGAAACCCTTTTTGTGTCCACAAGACATTAGCTTGCAGACATATTTACTAAGTCTCTGCCTTTCACACAAATGATCCCTTCGTACAAGCTCTTGGTCATACTCAATTTTGCCAAAATGACATTATTGTTCATCGTGGGGGGAATGATGAAGTATGTTCAATCACATCCCCATGATCAACATCAGCAGAATTGCCAAGTTGGCAAAACTGCATTGAGATTCTTACCTGAGATTAGCTAGCTTAATTAACCAAGTTGTAGAGTTTGTTACTAATCTGGTATGCAAAACTTGTAACCGTTTGCTAGATATTTTTAATCTCTTCTCTTCTTCATATTGTGTACAAAAGGCGATGTCAAGGCACTAAGCAATATAATCCACAATACTGGGTAATTGATCTTTCTCTTGTATTCAATCATATCTCAATTGTTCTTTCTTCTCTTCTTCATTTCTTTCAAAGATTATTTTGATGAACATACTTGAAAATAATAAAAAAAATATATCCCGAATTTTGGTAGGCACTGTAATTTTGGTAGGCACTGTTTAAGTGAGCAATCTTCTCGGTTTAGTTCAAGAATTGAATTAAATAAATAGTAAATATCAATAAACATGTTTATCAATGTGACATAAATATTATAGACTTCGATTTGGTTGAGCATAACCTATATATATGGATTCAATTCAATTTGATTCAAGAACAATGGAAATTTCGAAGGCCAATTCTTAATTTGTTTTATTTTATTTATATGTCACATTGATAAACATATTTCATTTATTGATAAATATTTACAGTTGTATATTTTTTACAACTTAAATCCGTACTTATCAAAAGAAAAAAACTTAAATCCGTATACTTTTGGCGGGAGGTAATTACAATTCATAATGTAATTAGACACTATAATATGTTAACGAAAACATAGTCATGTTTAATTAGTCAATTCGGTTCGAATTTTTCTATTCATTTCAATTTTTCAATTTTACACTCCCCTTAAATTCAACCACATACTTTGGTAGTTTACATGACCAAATACATCAATTACATTTATTATATAATTGTAATATTATTTAATTTCTTTTTCTTATAAAAATAAAATTTCCCATAAAACTCAATTGAAACTACTAATTATCTCCTTAAAAAATGGTTTAAATGCGCTATCAACTCTATCAATTAACTTTAAACAAATCTCATATCATTCTCATCATACACAACACATAAAAAATATAATATCATCACGTTACTTTTAAAAAATAAATCTGTATACTTTATTTTAAGATAAATCGGCACACTTTCATCATATTCAAAAGTAACAGTTGACATATTAAATCAAATTAATAGGAGAAGTAACTGATTTATCAGCCATGTAAATTCCTAAATACATGACCTTTTTGTCACATCAAAAGATTTGTTCACTTTTCATGTAACGAATAATGTTCGATTATGTTTTAAAATCATGTTAGTAAAAACTAAAAAGTCTACTTAATATCGGTACTATCATGTAACAAGCTTCCACTGCTCAAGTACCAAAACAAATTATACTAAATGTTTGTACTTTCTTTTTTTTTTTCATTTGTTGACTGTTCATTGCCACAATTATTTGATTTGATAAGAAAATTCCAATAATACGGTACTCAAGAGTCTACAACTTTAATATTGCTTGTAAACGGCCAACAACAAAACAAGCATTTTTTTTGTGAAGGCTATAATTCTATTTGTCATATTTAATTCGTGCAATTTTGGCTTCATTCCATTGTAAATTGTAACAAATAAAATTCAACATGAATATTGGTATATTCTCGTGCGAGTATTATAGAAGTTCCCTGGTTTAGGTGGAGTATCGACCCAAGCTTACTTGATGACACTGTTTTAAAAGTCCCCGCCTAGGTCCGCCTAGACGCAATTTTGAGGGTCGTCGCCTGATTACGCCTAGCGCCTAAACCTTGCCGGCTAACACCTAAGTCCGCCTAAGCCCCGATTAATCCCCGCCTAGGCCCAAATTAACCTTCGACCGCTCGACTAGCGTATAGCGCTTTTTAAAACACTGCTTGATGAAAGGAGTTCAACTATGACGAGGTTGTTTATTAAGTTCTTACTAGTACGAAATTATTGCTACTCCTAGTTTACTCTTTTAGAAAGTGGAAAACCTAAGATAACATAAGCTTTGAGTAGGGGACAAATTTTGGGCATATCATAATTCATAAATTGTTAGAAAGATTTTAATTTATATTTAATAACACAAATTCCAATTGTACACAAATCACTAATTATTTTGACAGTTCTCCGAGATATTAATTCAGTCACTCATATATCCTTTTATACTCGAAATTAATTCATTAAATTAAATAAAATATAGTTAATAAATCTCCAAAAATATATAGTACATATAATAAATTACAAATCAATTGTAAGAAAATGATTTAAAAGTTACCTAAGTTATAAAGGATGAATATTTCATTGAAATAACATTATCTATAATTTTATAAATAGTGCTAAGTTTCTCACCTACTTATATAAATATATTTATTTGGAGTCGAACCTCATCTCACATTACCAACGAAGTTGTACATTGTATAAACATGGCTAGACCTATTCAACTGATCTGTGATATGTCAAATTTTGACAAATATATTACAATATAAATCCGGTCTGGTCCAGGCCCACAAAACCCGAAGATGTGGAGGTGTGCACTAGTGTACCGAGGTGGCGAGGTCAAAGTTCACATATAATATTTGTGTGAACTGGGTTTGGCATGAACATAGTAAAATTATTATCGACTTAAGCTTGATCCATTGATCACGTCTAGATGTCGCAACAATACACTTAACACTGTTTGTTTGATAATAAAAACTGAAAAATAAAAAAAAATCGATGAAAAAGTTACCAATAGAGGAGGAATAAATAAAATGGAATACAATCCTATCTCTCGAAAAAAAGAAGAGAATTGTCTCATGCAATTAATAAAGGATTGTAAACGTAATTAAATAAAAGTATATATGGAACCAACTCTATGTACATAGGGGCTCAATAAAAGGAATGGAAGCACATGATCATATATTTTTTTAAAAAATTATTAAAATAAATTGAATACTTCTGGTAGAGTCACATGCCAATCATGTGCCAACCCATACTGATCAAGTCAACAAAATTTCTAAACATCTGATGTTTTCTTCTTCATTCCATAGCATAATTTGGAGACTTAGCAATGTAATTGAAGTCTGCCTAGGTTCTTGCTACCTTATGGCATGGCATATATCATGGTCCATGTTATTTCACATTTATCTTACACATTTGGTACGTACCAACTTATTAATGTAGTATACAATAATAATCTCTCTAAGTTCTCTCAATTATACCAATACCTTTTTGTGTTTTGTTAGGATTAGGATAGTCTAATGTTTGAAAATTGAAAAAATTATAAAGTTTAACCAAGTTAAATCATCTATTAAATTTGAATAATTGACATTTTTTTGAGAAATATAAATTTTCGAAGAGGTTGAATTTCGAACCTAAGGTGTCTCACCTCTACTTTGAAAGGTAGATCAATTGAGTCACACTCACATTTTAGTTCCTCGTGGATCCTACAATAAATGAATTCGAAATTTTATTTACTCTCAACCTAACTTTAGAGAATCCAAACCCTTACTGGATTCCAATATTTTGTGTCTTTTATTCTAAAATTAACTTCTCTACTTTGTTATTATGTATTTGTTGGGAACAAAAAAATGTTTCACGTCGACTAGAAGTTAAGATGATCATGAATATATAAACATGAACAATATTCCTATTAGTATGAGTCATTTTGGATAAAGTCCAAGAGTAAATTAATGAGAGCTTAGTTCCTAATCATACAAATGTAAGTATATGCATGCAATGTCATCGGGGAGAATCGGACATGACACTTATTTATAATCATATAACATCAGGTCTTTAGGTGCAAGTTTTTTTATTTTCACTTATTATGAAATGATTTCCATCTTCCAGTGAAGATCGAGCTGTAACTGCTTCAACGGTTAAGTTAGTAATGTTAAAGATAATATTGAAATAAGACCAGGGAGAGAAGATGAAAAGTGAGTTACAATGTTACATCACATGAGTGTGATCCGAACTAGTATTCTGGATTGATGGTGATTTCGTGATTCAACCATATCTTGCCACGTGTCCCCGATATTTAGGAAGGTTGTTAGGACAATGGTTATTTACTTGTCTTGAAATATTTTCTCTAGCGTTGATTATGGTTGCATTAGTGAAAATATCACTAACTAGGTGTATTCAAACATTAAATCTCTTAACATTTTATTAGATGATGTATATAAAATAATAATAAAGTTAATCTAGTTCATAAATAGATGGTAGCGGGATGTCAATCTAGTTAGGATGTCCGTCCCATAACATTTTCCGTCCCACACTTTACTAAAAAAATTTAATCCGTAAATACACATTATTTCATAAATTTGACTGAAAAATATATAATACCACTAAACAAAGATAGGTTATGATGTTGTAGAAGTAATATGTTAGAAGATATATACTTGGTAAATCATATTCGAAGTTATAATTATCAAGAAATTCAATTCATCTTATTTTCTATACAAAATTCGTAAATTGTGTAAATAAAAGATAATTAATTGAATTGAATTCTTTCGAAATTGATATTCCAAACACATCCTAAAACCTCGCTTGAAATCAATCTATTGATGATATGAAATTCATTTACAATTAAATTCATTTATGTATGAATTCATTTGCTTGAAAATAATGAATGAAAATTTGTAATTCAAAACAAATTTCATTATCTGTGCTTAAAACAAAATATTTAAATAATTTATCCATGAACTATTCGTTAAGTTGTCCTTATCATGAAATATTTAGTCTATCATATAGCTAAAATGTTAATATTAACATTTTTTGCGATCAAATGCATCACAACAATTGTTTTGAAAATTATCTACACAATTTCAAACATAAATTAATAAAATTGAAAAATGGAAAAGAATTATTATTGACCATGAGAAGTTCAGCAATATCTATGTAAAAAAATAGTTCACATAATTATCTAATCTAATTTAAGATCCCATCTTTTTCCGTAGCCAATAAAGTATAATTAATAAAGTATTTAAAAAGTAAAACATCGTGTACTTTCATAGTATAGGAGTTGTCTTCTAAAGATTCTAAAAAAAATAGGAATTGAATTTCCAAATACCACCAATTTTGATAAGATTTCTTACAATTACAATCAATTATATGGGTTTTTAATTCATGGAATTCAAATTCCAAATCTTGGCTTCCCAAGCACAAAATAAGGAATTGCAAATGAATTCTTAAAGAAAACTTGGAATTCGTTTATACCAAGCGAGTTTTAAGAGAGAATTATGGGTTACTATTTTATTTCCATAAAAGTATGTGGAAAAATCAGTGTATAAAAAATCGGGATAGGCAGGATTCTAGGCGGGATTAAATAGACCTAAACATGTTTTTATAAGTTAACATTTCCTGTTTTTTAAAAATCGACCCACATGATTGTTCAGGCGGTGGCTTATAGAAATTCGAGGATTTTTAAAACACTGGAAAAATTGTGTTTGAAAAAGGTACGTAGAAAACAAATTTAGGGTTATAGAAATCGACGTGCCTTAATTCATTTTAAGATAAAAGCTTCACTCTCTTTCACAATTGGATCAAGAAAGATGTAGATAAAAATAAATGGCAAAAAGTTTTCTGGTTTAAGGAACTTCCCAAAATGCAGAAAATTTATACTATTGTGTATTTGATTGGGACATGTGGTTAGCTCAGTAGGAAGCGCATTAGTTAGTGGTCCTACCAAAATTAAATGTCAAATTAAATTATATTCTGGTTCTATTTTCTAATAAAATAATAGAATTTGGGCTTAAATTTTTTTAAAAAACAATAGGCCTATATTGAATGCAATCAAAACCCATTTCCTATCAATTTATTAATTTGGTTTGCATAATTCTTCAGTAGTGACCTTATGTTATATACTTTATTTAAATAACAGTTCTCAAATTCCAGAAAGCTGCTTGATTCTATGGTATAAGGTACAAGTACATTAATTAACAAATAAACACGTACATATAAATGCCTAATGTAGTATTCCTATAATATCCAAAAAAATTACGCCGCCCTATGAAAAATACATGAAATCGCCTATTGTTATTATGTGACGTTTTTCTTCATTATAGAAATCTGTCTTGTAGGGTTTGGTATTTTTTGCAACTTTTAGTTGTTATTGTTATCACTGTATTAATTAGAGGGTAAAAGAGTATATAACAATAATTTGAAACACATATTGTAAATATATATTTGTTGGTTACACAAGGAAAGAAACATATCGTAAATATATAACCGTAACTAGAGGGGTATGTGAGCCTGTACTCCATGATGATCTACCTTTATTTTATTTCGTGAAACAAACGAAATTTTACTCGTACAAAATATGACAAATGAGTGCATGCTCGAAAAAAGTAAATTTGATAGGCTCTGCCCAGATAGTCCTGAAGCATTTTAGCCCAACCCAGCCTCCGCCCTTGACAATGTCCACATCAAGACCTAAACAAGAGTCAAAACTTGATGGCCATACAAAAAATACTCAAACAAATAGAATGATGTCACGGTATCCAATCAGGGGCTCCTTCAAAGCAAAAAAGACGTGAGAAGGGCTATACCGAGCTACTAGCGTAACCACTCCGATGGCTAAGTCACATTTTAATCAGAAGAATAATGAAAGAAATTAATAGAGAATAAGTAAGTTACAATAGGAAAGTGTGAAGTGTGATTATATAATGATTGAAAATAATAAAATGACAGAACTGCCTCTACATTGACCAAGTTTGGACTATGGGCCTAGCTTGGCCATCTGGCTGGGCCTGATCCAGATTAAATTGGTTTTGTGGGCCTTATGGGCCTTGGTGTAGGTACTTTATATATATTGATATCATAGAATTAACAAATCAACACCAATGCAAAAATTGCTGACAAACTTCCTCAACAAAACTCTAAACTCGACTAACCGAATTATCTTTAAAGCCAATTTTATTTTCATAAAAACACCAGGCTTAACTTTTTATTTCTGAAACTACCCCAGAAACTGCCAAGCATTTTACAAACGATAAGCAGCTACCAAGATATATACAGACAAACTGATTATTCAACAGCCGTATTCGAATTTGACTTCTTTGACATTAATGTCGCGCCTCTATTTGACACGTCACCCTCTCGAGATTCCCTCTCGCTTTTCCGATACTTCATCTCGGTGTTACTTGATGAACTCTGTTGTACCATATCGAATGAAGAGTCATCGAGAAGAGATCGTACTTCACCGGCTTAGCGTGCCAAAGAAAATGGCGCTGCGCCTTTTTTACCCCAACTTGTAACCGAAAATATTTCTCGTCAGGAATTGACGTCAATTTGTCCTTCAAATTCGGGATGTCTTTTTCAGCGACGAAAACCGAGAACGCGTCCCAATCAAGGACTTCGAAAAACGGCAGCACAAAATTATCGGATACGATAACCGGTACGCACTCGTAAAATATTGACTCGACAATTCTCGGGTCGTTGACCTCGTAACTTTTCGGACAAATGCAGTACTTGCTGCTCTTCATGTGGTTGATATAGTTAGCGGGTTTCATGGGGCCCACGATCTTAATGGAAGCGTCTTTTTCTTTCCAGTGATCTAATAAGACGTGTCGTAGATTGCCACGTGTACTGCCAGCGTAGAAAGCTAGGACGTTGCGCTGGGAAGGCGGTTTTCCTCCGAGATTTGGCTGAGGGTTTCTTGATGATCGGACATATGTTTCGGGAAGTGACACGTCATTTCCTATTTTGAAGCCGGTAGTGACATCGGCATTGCAAAGGGCTTTGATGCATTGCTCCATGTGATGCCTCGTTTCGTAGGGAGCCTGTAGGAGTTTTAAGCGTTAAATTGGCACGTGTAAGTGGCGAAAATTTAAAATAAACAAAAGCGGAATGCGCATATTCATTGCAGGACGAAATGTAAAGTAGAGGAAGAAACATGAAGTTTCAGACCTGATATTTCGAGGGTCCTAGAAGAAATAAGAAAAAAAGCACCCATGTAATTAAATATATAAAAAAATTGAAATATGTATTTGATTAAATTTTTTTTCGTAAAATTAAAATATGTTCTAATAAATAATATGTTCAAAAACATGTAATAAAAAGAACATGGGCCCCCTTTTGTCGTGGACCGTAGACCGTCGTAAGCAAGTACAACACTATGCATTGTTACATAAGCATTAGAAGTTAAAAAAATGATCAAGGGAATTAAGCAATGGAAAATTACCGAATCGTGGCACGCTACTAGAAAATGATCCGCTCCATTAGTTCTGTTAAAATAAGGATATTTAGCTGCGATTTTCTCTGCGTATTCCTTCAGATATTGCCGAAGATTCGTCCTATTGTGAGAGTTACCCTTGTAAAGGACATGCTCCAACATCTGTGAACTAAATGGCATGTAGAATAGATGGGCTCTTTGAGGATCCTTCACAACAAAACGCTTGTTTCCTCGCATTAGCTTCATAAACCATCCCTCCGAGGCATATACTCCTTTCAGTACCGGTTTATGAAATATCGGTTTTTTCCCATCTTTATAGATGTAGATTTTGAGTGTCCGTTCCATGAGTTTGTAACTCCTGAAAACAAAACAAAGCACGGCATATAATATCGTAAGAATGCCGGAATTTTTCATTAAGTATAACGCTGAACATACCTTTTAAACTTCGAAACATTTCGAAAGAGTGGAGCGTAAAGATCTCGATCATTGACATCATCGAGAGCATTCTCGATCTGCTCCTTAGCCTCCAAAATCTCTTCATCTCGTGGGGAGGTCCATTTCGGTATCTAAAAGCACATAATACAAGTAAGATTTTCAATAATACAACTAAAAAATATATTTACTCCTCCATTTCAAAATAACTATCATTTTAAGGTTGTTTGTCAATACTAAGACCACATTAATTAAAGCAATCAAATTTACCCCTGTACTTTTGTAAATATGAAAGTTGATTGAATATTTCGTTCGTTTTGTCATTTTGACTAAATGTTTAAAAAGATGCACTGGAATCTGGAAACGACGCTTATTTTAAAATTTTTCTAATGTACCTAAAAAGATGGATATTAAAAATGGGAGGGAGTATTATTTAGTACTAGAGAAAATACCATTGCACGAGAAGAACGACGATTTCGCTCCAATATGCGATTCATCTCATCTATCAAAGTTACCGATTTTGTAATATTATTCTTCGAAGATGTCGAATTTCTCGAACCATCAAAAGAACTATTTGAATTCGCGTATTGTTTCGGGTTCACCTTTCTGTTCATGGCGGTTTTTATAGGGAAAGCCTTACCTCTATTTCTAGCTATTACAAGCGTAAAAGGGTTGTCGAAAGAATCTTCCCTAGGTTCCGGAGAACTATCACCTTCAACACTGTTATCTCCATTATCTTCTAGAAACTCGACAAGGTTATCCCGGTCTTCATTCTCGGACACAACACCATTCTCGGCATGTGCTTTGTCATCGAGCCTTGAAGTCAGGCTTGAACTCTCAAGGGTAAATGCGGCATATTTCGCGTGATATCGAAAGAGTGGGAAGCTGCTTCGGTTGAAGAATGTGTCGGGGCTGTTGGACAACAAAGAACGAAGAGCAGTCCCGTAAGGAAGCAGTAGAAATTGTAAGAATAAGTGTGTTAGAGCCATAGCTCCCACCACGAGAAGCCATTTCCGGCTTTCGATTTGCCACAGTTTGTTGTATTGATACCGAAACTCCATGGCAGGAAATAAAATATTCAGGAATCGAAGGTCGGCTAATGGAAAGATTCGCAACTTCTTTCGTCAAATCTGTGAATGGGAATCTGAATAAGTAATTATAAACTGAACGATAAAACAAAAACATGTTGAAGGCGCACATTTCACGATTCACTCTAAATTTGCTACATATGTGTTGTGGTTACTAATAATATGAAGTCCTTAATTGTTAGTATTTTACAATTATATTAGAAGTTAAGTAGTTGATTATCAATCAATTTGAAACTAATATCGAGATTACGTTATATTCTGGTAGTTCCTATTTCTCTCTTTCAAGTCTTCTTTATTCCAAATTTCAATTATTGTTTTCTTAATTTTTTTTCATTTTCTTTCCTATTGTTTCTTTTCCTAACTTCTCTTGCTTCCATGATTAATATTATTTCTTTCCTAATTTATTTTCTTCATTGAACTATAAAGTTTCCTAGATCGTTACATTCCTAAAAAGTTAATATTGGTGTTAGGCGCAGGCCTTGACAACTATGGCTAAATAACTGAAAATTCAGATCCTAATTAATTTAAAATTACTCCCACTCATATTAAAATAAACCAAAATAAATTAAGAAGTAAAAGCAAGAAATCTGAATGCTCAACAGAATACCCAGAACATAATAATACATATAAATTAAGAAAATTAATGGAAGATTAACTGTTTGTTTCCAAGAAACAGAGAGAGGATAGATAGCTCAAGCAAGACGATTAGTATATATCACTGAATCCAATATGAAGAAAACCTTTACTCCATTCAGGAGCTAAGTAGCAGAAGGCAAGTTGAAGTCTTCAAGAAGAGCAGCAAAAAGAAAAAAGAAAATGAAAGATTTCACACCTTATTAATAAGTCGAAGAGGAGGAAAGATTTAACATTCGGGTAATTGCCTTTCTATTTCCTTTTATCAGACAAGAAGTGAATTGCCATTAGTAAGACTAACTCTTGTCTACTTTTATTTCAGAAAGAGTGAGGTATGGTGTTAGTGTAAATTATTATTATTATTATTATTATTATTATTATTATTATTATTATTATTATTATTATTATTATTATTATTATTATTGTTATTATTTATGGAATGATATTCATTTTTATTGATTATTATTTCTTCTAATGAAAATGTTGATCAAATTAAATTGAATTTAAGTGAAAATAATACCCAGTCATAACCTACTCTTGATATCAATAACTCCTAAATTACTGGTTCAAAAATCTCTTTAGATATTTCATGAAATAAATCTACCAAATTAGAACATTGAACTTGACTTAATAAACTAATCGAGAGCCTTTTCTGCATTATATTGCTAAATTTGACTCAGCATTTATCAAGAATAATTCTCACTATTATTTCAACTAATTTAAACATTAGTATTGAAAATGTATTTCTGAGATAATAGGACACACTATTTTCCATCGACGATCAACTAAATGCAAAAATTATAATAAAATGTCACATACAAGTTCATGAATAACATTGAAAAAAAAATTAAATCCGTTTGTAAAATAGAGACAACAGAAATATTTTTGTATGTAACATCTCTTTTATTTTGTTATGGGTATGATATTCAAAATATTTAATATTTTGGTATATTGCATCTCTTTCACATAGTGATAGGTATAATTTAAAAAAATTTCGAACGGTAGAAAACAAAAGCTCAAATTTAAATAAAACGAATAACGCACCTTTTCGAACTATCAGCTTTGCATTTGAAAGATTTTATTGTACCAAACAGAATGAAGAACCATATGAAACAAATCATACTTCACAGGAATTTTGTGCCAAAGAAAATGCTGCCGCACCATCTTCACTCTCAAATGCATTGCCACGTATTTTTCCTCCGATATCGACACCAAAATGTTCCTCAAATTCCCAACATCTCTCTCCTCCACAAAAACCGAAAACTCCTCCCAGTTAAGCACCTCGAAAAACGGGGGCACGTAATTATCTGATATGACAACTGGTACGCAGCCGTACATAATAGCCTCGACTATACGAGGAGTGTGAACTTCGTAGCCTCTCGCACAAATACAGTATTTGCTGCTTTTCATGTATTCTCTGTAAAGTCTTTTTCCTTCTTCGTCGCGAGGCATTGGACCGACGATTTTCATGTCGGGTTCTTTGTTCTCCCAATGTTGGAGCATGATTGGACGAAAATACCCGTGAAGGCCTCCAGCGAAGAAGGCTAGAATGGACCTTTGTGACGGCGGTTTGCCACCGAGGTCTCGTAGAGGGCTCTCGGCGGACCGTATGGATGTGACGGGAAGGGTAGCGTCCCACCCGATTTTGAAGCCTTTGGAAACATCGGCATTGCATAAAACTCTTGTGCAATTATTCATGTGATGGCTCGTTATTTGAGCGGCCTGCGATTCGAACGGCACCGAATGAGTATGACTAGGATTAGGCGGGTTCCTAAGTTATTGGGGGCCTATGGGCGAATTAAAAAAGAGAGGCCCTATTGATAAGTAAAAATTTTGAAATTTATCTTTTTATTATTAGTTTATTATTCAAGATTTGATTAATTGGAAAATGGGAACAATAATGAAATAATTGTTTGCAACTTAAAACCAAGATTTATTGTTTTTTCTATGCTTAATGCATGATTTGCCTCCTGAACTTGGTCTTAAAGATCAAATGACCCTCTGAACTTAAAAAGCACTTGGATACCCCCTAAACATGTAAAAAAGTACCAATTTGCCCACTAAATGCCACGTACCAGTTTTTGATTGGTTTGACTTTTCAAATATCGTTTTTCTCTCTCTATCAGAAGTCGACACGTGGTAACAATGGAGCAAATTGATGTATATTTTACTTGTTAAGGGAGTAAACTGCTGCATTTTTGCAAGTTCAACGGGTAACGAGGTGCTTTTTAAAGTTAACTTTTAGGGAGCAAACTATGCATTAGGTCTTTTTTTCTAATATAACGAACTCAAAACAAATTAAATAAGCTGGTCTTTACCAGTGCATTTATCACACATAATTTCTTCTCATCATTTTTTTAATTGATTTTATGAACTAAGAATAGGCACTGAAAATTAGACCCTTTATTTGAACTATAACTCCAGGAACCCTGGGCGGTGGCCCATAATGCACATGGGCAGTAACGGGCCTGACTCAGACACACGTAAAAGATCACACAAAAATAGGAGAAATTAAAACGGTGAATAAATTTTCATACATACCCAATCGTGACAGCCGACAAGAAAGTGATCTGCTCCGCCTGTTCTGTTCCAGAAACTATACTTACGAGCAACTAAATCGACATAGTTCTTCAAGTATCCTTCGAGGTCTTTTAGGCTATGAAGCTTTTGCCCGTATAGCACGGTTCTTAACATAAGCGGACTGAACGGCAAGAAGAACAAGTGAGCTTTTCTAGGGTCTTTGACTACATATTTTTTGTTTCCCTCCAAAAGTTTCATAAACCATCCTTCCGATGCATATATTCCCCGCATCTTTGCCTGATGGAATATCGGCTTTTCGCCTTCCTTGTATATATAAATTTTAAGCGTGCGCTCCATTAACTCGTAACTCCTGCAAAGTTAGCTTCAGCTTAACAACCATAGTATGCCAATGTCTTAATATTCAGCTAACTGAACTGAAATTATTCGACACGGTTGATAAAAGCATACAAGTTTCCAAGTGCACGAGTACAAAATCATAAACAATACAACCTATTAACTAAAACCGAAAAATTTCCGCAACAATTCAGGTCTCCATAAGCTAAATTCTTTCATGTCACAATAAGTAAACCATACTGAAAAAGTAAATATGAATCTATGATACAGCTTAAGTAAAGAAGGTTTACCTTAAAAACCGAGAAAGATTTCGAAAAGCAGAAAAATCATGCCCGGGATTATTTCTTACTATTGGAGCATTCTCGACCTTCAGTTTTGCAGACAGAAATGCGGTATGACGTACAGAAGACTTCAGTGGCTTTTATTATCAACGAAAATAATAATAAATTCAATCTCAGATATCATATGTTAAAAGTTTTCTTAATCAGAAAAAGGCAGCACTTCTTACCACACAATGAGATGAATTATGACTTTGTAGCAAGAGCGAATTCATCTGAGATATTGAGGTTGTTAGCCCCTTTCGTCTATTGCGATACATTGTGAACGAAACGTTCTTTTCGGGTTTCATCTTTGCGATTTCCAGAATTTTGTCAGCGAAAGATGCATTGGCAGTCATCAATGAACTAGAAGTTCCAGGTGATAAAAGCGGGGCAATGCCATCTCTGTATCGAATCCCTTCATCTTCTAGACCATTTTCACTGGCTATTGCTGGGGAAAAGTTGCCATCTTTACCAAGTACAGTATCCACTTTCAGTGACAACAAATGGTCTGTATTCAAGTCATCTTTATCTCCAATTTCTTCATCTATAGGAGATAAATGTGAACCGTTGGATCCAACACTAGACAGATTGTTAGGGTTTAGTCTAGAACCATGATAAACTGGTGAAAGGGGAAATATTTTCTTGTAAGGAAGAAGAGAACACTGGTAAATTCCTATTATTATAATAGCTATTGTGATTATTATCAGCAACCTTTTACTTTCAATCATAAACAATCTGAAACCCATTTCATCAAAGTGAGTTCAACAGCAACAATTTCAAACAACATCAAGTCAACAGTATCAATTATGAAGCCAAATCTTTGGATGTTCAAATAAAAATTACAAAGTGGGAAAAAATGCAAACCGGAAAACAGACTTTATAGAAGTAAGTGAATAGCTTATCTTATGTTTCTTCTTCAGCACAAAGAGCTGTAGACTGTAATTGGAAGCAATTCGAGCTCTTTTACCATTTCAATGGCAGCTGCTCCACTGTCACTGTAAAGAAACTTTTTGTCCGAAAACGGAGATATTTGTTTTTGACCTTCTGATTTAAAATTTATAATTACACTTTAGCCACTGTTTGACATGAAACGGCGTCGTGTTTACTTTCATCTACAAAAGCTAATGAATGTTGAGTTTGTAAGGGCTTGTACTCGATTTCCCAATGTTCAGATATGGCCCTAAAATTATTCCCAATTCAATTTCCGATATCTGCACCGCCTGTGAATCCGAGTCCCAATCCGAGCGTATGTCAGCCTGGTCCCCACCACCGGCCGCCGTCAGAGGTCCGGTTTTCGCGGTGGAACAACGCCAACGCCAGAGAATTTAATGAACGCCGGCGAGCGCAGAAAGAAATCGAAGATGACATTCGCCGTAGCCGGCGTTTTGAATCCGCCACTAATATCGCTGACAGGTATGACCCGGCCACGGCGAGCGGGAGAGCTGGGGATTTCAAATCCATAGGTACGCCATCCTCTCCTTCAAGGCCATCAATCCCGGGCAAAAGATCCAAATATTCTAAACCGGAGACCCGAATTTCCCACCCGGCATTTCGGAGAATCTCTAGGATTGCCAAAACTCAACTCAAGAGCCAAGAAGAGACACCAATTGACAGAAATGCGGAGCTTAAACTCTCCGACGATGGTATCTCTTACGTCGTTGAAGGAGCGCCGTTTGAGTTCAAGTACAGCTACACTGAAACGCCGAAAACCAAGCCAGTGAAATTGAGGGAACCGCCGTTCTCCCCTTTCGGCCCCACCACGATGTCCAGGCCGTGGACCGGTGGTGCCCCGTTACCAGCCAGTAAGAAAAAATTGAAGGAATTTGACTCATTTAGGCTGCCTCCGCCTGATAAGAAAGGTGTTAAGCCGGTGCAGTCACCTGGTCCGTTTCTACCTGGGTCGGGTCCGAAGTATGTGTACAAGCGGGAGGAGATTCTGGGAGAGCCTTTGACTCGGGAGGAGATTAAGGTTTTGATTGAAGGGTGCTTGAAAACCAAACGCCAGCTCAATATGGGTAAGCTTCAATTTCACAGTTAATTTTGCTTTGATGTGAATCGGGACTTCAGGCAGATGAGATTTGATTAGTTTGCTGTGGTTGATCCATTAAAAAATCAGTCCAGTTCCATGTTTTTGTGTTTTGGAGGAACTGCTATGAATGGTTGTGACTTTTTTATTCAAAAGAGGATTTTCTGGAATTTTGTTGAGTGCTTTGATTTTGTTGTTGCAGGTAGAGATGGTTTCACACACAATATGCTGGATAATATTCATGCTCTTTGGAAGCGGCGGCAAGTTTGCAAAATCAAATGCAAAGGAGTTTGCACAGTTGATATGGACAATGTGTGCCAGCAATTGGAGGTGTGATTCCTGCTACTCTTAACTGATTCTTTGTCTTTTGTTTTGAATTCGTTCAGTGATTTGGGTAGATTCGAATCATTCAGTAGGACATGGACAGTTTTCTATGAACATTTATGCTTAAATGAAGCTTTGGTACATAATTGGAGTGGTGGTAGGCCATTCAGCTGTTAAACCAACTACTATTTCGTGCAATATGATAAAAAAACGGATACATGTTTTACAGTTTGATTTATGCTCGATTTTCTTGCCAGGAAAAAACTGGGGGAAAGATAATATACAGGAAGGCAGGGATAGTATACCTTTTTCGAGGCAGAAACTACAACTACAAAACTCGCCCACGCTATCCTCTTATGCTGTGGAAGCCCATTACTCCTATGTATCCTAGGCTTATTAAACGGGTCCCGGAGGGCCTAACACTCGAAGAAGCCAATGAAATGCGCAAGAATGGCCGCAAACTGATTCCAATATGCAAACTAGGTGGATTTCGTGTTGCTATTCTTGGTTGATTTGTAGAATGAGAATGCAAAACAACCATTTTATCTGCGAGGAAACTGACCACGTGTTTTGTCTATGTTGCAGCCAAAAATGGTGTGTATTCGAATTTAGTAAGACATGTCAGGGAAGCATTTGATGTATGCGAATTGGTCAGAATAAATTGTCAAAGCATTAAAGGAGGTGATTACAAGAAAATTGGCGCAAAACTCAGGGTTTGTGAAGTTTTTGCATTCACTATATCAAGTTATTGTCATACGATTTGGTATGATTCACCCCCGAATCGATACGGTGAATTGTATCTGAATCGTGCGATTCGGACTATTCAAAATGCTTAATGCTTAGTATTAATTTAAGTTGAACATTCTAAATACATTATTTTTATATAATTTTAAAATGATTTTGCGAATCATGATTCATAAAATTGAAATTTCAATTCTCATTTCGAATCCCGATTTGACAACTATGGTTATTGTGTTATAATTCATGATATATAGTTCCCGATTCTCGACATTGCAGGATCTTGTCCCGTGTGTGCTCATTTCATTCGAAGAAGAGCACATACTCATATGGAGGGGAAGGGAGTGGAAACCATCCTTAACAAAACCCGAAAATCATGGCAAGGAATCAGACGAAACTTATATTAACGGTGTAATTGTTGCGGATGTTGCGCCACCTGTCGAAGACCAACCACTCGAAATGGTCCCACTCAAGAACGTAATAACCAAGCCAAATACAATCACAACACTTGCAGATTCTACCACGCAAGAAAATCACTCTGATTCCTCAGTTGCTAGTTCTACCATAGAGATAAGTGAAAATAATCCCACATCAGAAAATGAAGACAGTAAACCAGTACAGCCGAGTGTTCTTCGCGAGGATGAACTTCTGAAATTGCGGAAATCAGCTGTCGAAAATGGGAGTGCCATTGTATTGGATGATGCGAGTTTGGATGCTGATATTGTTTATCAAAGAGCAGTGGCCTTTGCACAATCCGCTCCACCTGGACCTGTGTTCAGACACAATCTTTGGAAGACAGCAACTCGAAAAAGTGAAGAGCAAGACAACGAGACTCCAGAAGTTGAAGTTGCTGATGTTTCCCTCTCTCAGACAGCGAAAAACGAAAAGCGGAGTTCTAAAGAGGAGGGAAGAACGAAACCTAGGGAAAAGAAGTACATATTGGCCACCACACAGGGAAGCCTAAAACTAGACGAGCTTGCTAAACTGCTAGCGTGAGCGTTACGTGTAAATGTCTTGCACAAATCTTTCATTTTAATGTTATCCAAATATTTTTACTTGTTTTATTGTTATAGGTAGTTTGCCGATTTGGTCCCTCTCCTATACATTTTATCCATTTAGTCCTTGTGCTATGTAAATTGTTGATTTTTGGTCCATGTACTATACATTAGTTCCTCGTTTGCTTTTTGTGATATGCAATTAGTTAACTTTCCGAACCTTTGTGGTAAAAAATATTTTGTGCAAAATATCCGATAAAGGGACAAAAGTAACGAAATGATTAGGACTGGGTCTAAAAGGGACAAAAGGTAACAAATTGATTAGGATAGGGTTTAATTGGGTCACTTGTACGATAGAGGGATCAAATGGGTAAATTTATTTAATGACAAGGCCAAAAAGGTCTTTTCACCCTGTTACTTTACCATGACTATGAACATTTCGACCATAGAGTCGAGCAAGAAAGCTCGTCTGCTAAATTTATCAACAAAAGCCATCGAAATCAATGTGCCAACGACAATAGCAGCATTGACAAAATCACAGCTGAACACAAAAGTTGCATTGTTGCTGAACCCCAAGCTCTGAAATATGATGGGAGCGTACAACAGAATCGAGTTATCTCCACTGAGTTGCTGAAACCCTGAAAAATTCGCTACTAAGATTCCTAAACATGTTGCTAACTGAAATAACTGATTAACTGCCCCTTGAATTTTCGTAGCTGCCATTTTTTACAGGTACAATGGAACAGCCTGCAACACAGCTACGTTCTTGCCAAATGCAATATAAAAGTGCCTCTCTCGAAGATGGTAGCTTAGACGAGAATGGTCATTCTTCGACCTCTAGTTCAGGTAACATAAGAGGCTGCCAAGGTAAAAACGAGCGCCGGAAAGTATAGTGAAGAAGTGAAGAGAGTGAGTATTTGGTCATCATATTGATAGTAATAATCCGTCTCGTGTAGATGCGCATGTTTCTTCTAGTAGATGACTGGAAATTGTTTTTAAAGAAATCATGTTTGTGAATTATTCCTTACGTTCAAAATTTTATACTGAGTATAGTTGCTTTTATATAAACAAATGTTTTTTTAAATAGATTAATAATGACTTTTACCTAAAATTAGGTAATAATAACACCTGTAAAACTCAATGATTACGTAAGATTAATAATGATGCATATAATAGAAGTCAAAGAAACCAATTTGGGTTAAGAAAAGTTAACAAATTATATGTCGAAATTACAGTTTAAAAATTTTACTTCAAAAAAAATTGATCCTTTCTGGCATACCCATCAAATATGCCAAAGTGTTTGGAAAGTAGAACAAACAGAAAGATAATGTAAAAAAATAAAAAGAATTCTTGGGTTTGAAATAATGTTGAAACAAGTAATGGCCAGTATTCTTAACCAAACACTTTTAAATGTTGAATAACTAATTTAAATATTATTTTTTATATTTTCGACATCAAACTTGAGCTTTGAATTAATTAAAATAAATAAAATTATATGCAACAAGAAAATGATATAATTATAAAATAAGGGTAAATGTAAAATAAATATTAGATTTTATTTCACCGTTTTTTAAAATTAAGCATGTGATATATGAATTCAAAAATTTAACAAAAGTTATTTCTAATAATAAACTATGTCACGATGGAGGAAAATTTTATCTATTTCTCAATTGGTTACTTCAATAAAAAAATTTTTGAAGATTTTTAGAACTATAAATTTGATATAAAACACACAAAAAAAAAAAACCTGAGAAAAACAAAAAAGAAAAAAGAAACTTGAATAGGCCAAAGAGAATCCAATCTGCATGATAATCACATGGGCAATAAATAAAATCAGTAAACATTAAATTTTGAACAAATCTTCCACTATCTCTGCTCTTTACCCAAATCCATCTCCTGTAGTTCTTCTATCTCTCTGTAAAGGATCGCTTGCCCCTCCTTTACAATCCTCTTTTCCCGGTATTTTTCCTCTTTCACTTCTATTCTTCATCCGATTGTTGAATTTTTATGTTTATAGATTCCCTTTTTTGGAATCTCTTTAATCGAATTTGTGTCAGTTTGGTTATTTTTCTTGATTGAAATCTGATTAGGAGCTCTGATTCGAAGTTATAATCCATTGCTGCTTGTATGCACGAGTTCTCTTTTTTGTTAATTTTTTATTTTTGTTTTTATCTGGTGTGTAGCTTGAAGCTGAACAGATCTAGGTTAATTTTTGCTGATTCCGGAGAAATAGAAGTACGATTGGAAATGAAATTTTTGGAATTGTGTTTTGTGTTTTTCTTCTTGTATTCAGCTCGTTGAACCACAAAGGACTTTTCCTGAGTTGTATGTTATTGTGTGCAGTTCTTGCTGCTACAACTTAGTCAAGGATACAAAGATGTCTCTTATTTTGGGTCTTATAGCTATAGCTACGTGATGGCTGTGAGATTTTGAGTCTAGAAATGATTTGTTTACTCCCATTCATAGGCAAGAAATGATTTCTATTTAGGAATTTTACATGGTTTTCTTACTTTAATTGTTGCTTTCTCAACTTAAAATGTCTTAAACTCGATGGGGTTGTACTTGTTTAATGATAATAATTTGCTTATATGCGACTGTTAGGTTGAGCGAGATATTGCAGGTTCCAAATCCTGTTAAGGAACATGAATGTCATAGTGAAATGAAATCTCCTCTGTGAAATATTTTTCTTGCCATTTAATTTAGAACAGCAAAATAAACTATTTTATTTTCCAGGTTATCGGTAGATTTTTAGCTCGTCATTCTCGGGTTCCTTGTAAAGGCTGGTTATGTAAAAGATAGGATCCAAGTAATTTTAGGGTGATATGGAGGATGAAAATGGCTGTGATCTTAGCCTTGGTCTTGGTTGTGGAGGATCATCTGCTAAATCGAAAGGCAAAAAAATTAGTTCATCAGATAACAAGACAGAAGAAAGCGATAGAAGCAACAAATTAGTGGATGATTTCAAAAGCTTCCTTCATGCCGGTACTCAAAAGCAAGACACAAGTGCTGGATCTCAAGCAAGTGATTCAGTGAAACCTCAGGAGAACTTCTTTAACGATCTTTCTAAAGCCAAAGCCGATGTTAATGCTTCAATCAATCTGAACGGTAGTGTCCTATGGGGTTCGAGCAGTAGACCTGTTGATATTGAAGAGGAAAAAAGATCAGAGGTGGGTAATAAACGTAAATTACTTCACGATGAGATGAGTAATAAGAAAGCGTCGCATATTTCTGCAACAACAGAAGATGGCTCCACTGCTGAAAATGAAGACGTGGCAGAGTCTGACATGGAAGGTTCTACTTCAAAGTTGGTCTCTCATAATGACGATAATCCCAAATGTTTTATCGGAATTGGTGGTCCTTCTGATGTTCCAAAGAGGAAAAATGATTCATCAGAAACTGATATTTCTCGTTCGAATTTGAGCTATGGAGTTCCTTTCTCAGTGCGGCCTACAAATATCATGAATATGCCGTACTCGTTTCCTATTCGAGAATCTAGCTCTATCGGTGCACCTGCCACTACAGGGCAATCCTCGAATCCAGGGAATTCACCTTTGATGTTTGGCTATTCACCTATCCAGCTCCCAACCTTGGATAAGGATAACTCATGGGGAATAGTTTCTCATATTCAGCAGGTCCACCCTGCTTATCCCAGCAGAGGTCCACCCAACTCGGATAAGCAAAATGATGGATTGAGGATTACTCCAGGTAAGTTGCTATTATTTTGCATCTCATATTTTCTTAGATAATGGATATTAGATGGAAATTTCGAATAATTGTTGGTGAAAATATGCTTCTTTCACGAGTTTATTCACTTGTCTGTTTCTCCAATTAGTATATGCTCAAATATTTGCAGATCCTACTAACTATTAGAAAATGCCTTTTATGTTCCGTCTTTATCTCTGGATGCTTAGGCCTAATTAGTCGATGCTAGTGCGCCCCATTATCGCTTGGGCGAGGCACCTTTGAAGAGGTGTGCCTATTAAATACCAAACAAATAGATTATGAAAAAATGGAGTTGAAATTTTTGAAGGTCAAACTAATCACAAGCAGCCTCAAACACCAACTCCACTTCTATACTCAATTATTCATATATGCATGCAGTTATATATATTGAATGTGAATATTATTACAAATCTTATATATATACACATGTTTGAATGCTTAGGGATGCATGTCTTTGTGAGTATGAGTTATCTACACATGTTTTCCGCTCTAGAAATACTTAAATCTTTCAAGAGAAATGCTTAATGTTGTCCTCTAATCTCTATACTATTTGTTAGACTAACTTTTAAATATTTAATTGTGTTCTTGGCTTCCACTTTAGAGTATTTTGATGATATTATTTGTACATTTATGTCCTATTTTTTCTAGATAAAACCTCACTTTGCTTTGGCGAGCGCGTAGGTTGTCGCCTAGCGCCTCAAGAACGCCTAGCGCTTTTGTCAACGTCAATTACGAATTGTTCAGTAAAACCAAAAAATCTGATGAAGGAGATCTCAGACATAGTGGGTTTGGTCATGGAACATGTCTTAATATAACTAGTATTATACTCCCTCCGGTACCGAAAGATTGTCATTCTAGGATTTCATCAAGATCAATAAAACATTTATTACTCTATTAAAATGACTAATTTATCCAATTTACTTTATCATAAAATTCTTTCTCTTATTAATTATTACACAATAACTTCGTTTTATACTTAATCTCTTTCCTAATTAATACAAAGGGAAAGTAGGAAAAAAGTGTTGAATGTTGCATTAATACGTAAAAATGATAAAAAAAAGAGAAAATGAAATCTTAGTTAAAATAACAATCTTTCGGCACCGGAGGGAGTATACAATATAGTGTCATCTTCACATGAGACTTCTGTACTTGCATCGAGATCGATTCTATTTGTATTCCTTTTCTTCATGGTGGGAATAAATCTTCTGCACTTCTTTGTCAAATTAGATGCTAGTAGTATTTATTGAACGGTTTTTGGTCTAGTGGCTCATGATTCCAACCATATCACTTTGTCGTTTACCTTCTTTTCTGCGGCAGCCATGCAAGTCATCCCACGAAATTCATCAGAACCCACACTCTACGATGGGAGGACAATAGAACGAGGCAAGGGTGAAGGAAAACAGCATGTCACAGAAGAAGGCTCCTCTACTCAAACAGAAGACGATGCAAAAGGAAGCAGCTTTAACCTTACTAGGCCAAAAGACGCCTCTGCCCCTTCAACAGCAGAAGGCGTCTCGTTCGATTTTTCTGCCATAAAGCCTGGTATTGCGTCAGACCTGAAATTCGGAGGTTGCGGTTCTTACCCAAATCTACCGTGGGTTTCGACCACTGGTTCTGGCCCTAACGGCAGAACAATTTCGGGCGTCACTTACAAATTCAGCACAAACCAGATCAGAATCGTTTGTGCTTGCCATGGCTCTCACATGTCACCTGAGGATTTCGTGAAGCATGCAAGCGATGAAAATACCGATCCAGATAATGGAAGTGGTTTAGCCTCGGTTCCAAACACCAATAATCCTGCTGCCTCTGCCCAGAGCTAAAAAGTTGCCATCTTTGCTTATCTCGGACCAAACATAAAACATCAGGTACCTAATCGAGCAAATTCGGTTTTTTTTGCTTATGACCCTGAATTATGATATCCCTCCGTTTTGCTGCTCTATTTGCTTGCTTTTATCTGCTTATACTGCAATCAAATGTTGCAGATGTATTTTTATGGCATGTTTTTAGCCATGATAAAGATGTGTTTCGAATTAATGTTATTGGAGGGTTATAGTTGACTAAATCTAGATTTCCAACTCCTCGTTTATTTTGAAGATGATCGAGCCTGTATTATTGATGATTTCTGTATGTCAAAAGATTCAGTTATGGTTATGAGGTAAACAAGGGTGTTGTTTTCTGTGTTCTGCTCATTTTGATCCTCACTTGTAAGTTATTATCGACGAACTTCACCTCGTAAGGTGCCTTGAACGAAAGAATACAAGTAGCCTTATACTCCCTCCGTCTATTAAATATTGTTGTTTTAGAGGGATTTCGTTATCCCTTTTTTATTGTCATTTTATATTTTCAAGATGTTTTTTTTTCTAAGTTTTCCATTCCTACCCCTATTAATTTGTTCAACTTTGAAGGTTTTTTTATTCTAATCTCCAATAACAAGAGAAGATTAAATTATTTTTATTGATATATTAATAAACTTGAAAATTGAATAGGACATTTATGAAAGGGTAAATTAGTAAATCATCTCATTCGGTTAGTTGTTATCTTAAAAAATGTGAATTAGTTAAAACGACAATATTTAATAAATGGAGGGAGTAGTACTCTCGAGTGTGATATATAAGTTGCTCAATCCTGGAATTGATAGTAATGATTTATTAACCTTGTGGGCTGGGTATGGGATTATTCAAGGCCTAGCAACAACTTGATATATATTAAATTTGATTTATATTATGTGTAAAACTAAACATTTGTTGGGCAGTTTTTAGCTCAACTTATTCACTATTTTTGTCAATATGGGATTTTGTTGAAATTGGTTGGCAGAATAAAAAACCCTATATGTATGGCAATGAGTTTCGTTAAATAGAATGAATACGTGATCAAATTCAAAGTTCAGTTATGATATAACTGAAAAATATTGGAGAATTGATAGGGTTCTGTTAGAATGCCAATACCATAACTAAAATAAAATAAAATAAAATATTATACAATTCTGAGATTAAAAAACGGGCACGTAGGAGTTTAACCTGTGTAGGGCAATGTCCAAATCTCAACATCATAACTAATTTCAAAAGGAGATGATCTAACACATGATTGTTAGATCCATCGCTATCTCTCGAATCGGTGAAGGTCAAGGATCGGTGGGTCATTTTGGGTTGAATAAAAGTTCAAGTGATTTCAATTAAAAGAGTTAAAATTTATTATTTTCAGTATTTTACAAGTAAAATTTGGTATAATAAAACAACAAACTAATGCCTAACTCTAATACATACAAGATTTAAATTAATGCACGAACAATTGCACTATTTACACATAATTTTCATTATTCGACAAAGTCATTGTTTTATATTGTCATCTTAATTAAAATGAAGTAAAGAATAAAACAAATAATCAAAATTAAAAAGTATCTAATAAACCCTAAACCATATATCCCTAAATGACCCTTATGGTGGGTTTTTAGTATCACCCGGCCCGTTCTGGCGCTCATGTTCGGGTTTTCCAGTTTGATCGTTCAGACCAGATCTGACTAACCTTGGTCTCACATGATAAGGAGCCCCTTATTATTTGGTGGCCAAAAACTAATATTATCCTCACAGTTTCCATTGAATTGTTTTGTAAAGGTTGTGACGTTTATTTGTGGAGGCTATTATAAAAGAACAAGAAATGCCATAAAATGGTGCAGCAATGACAAAAATTAAGTAATAGCTACGACTGCCATTGTCTTATTTGACTTTATAAGAATTTCAAGCGCATGTGAAGGTTGAGGAAACACTGCCGGATTTTATGTTGCAAGTGTTTTTAATGTTCCATAGAAGATGTTAATTTGGCTATTGAAATTGGAACATCTCCCAATAAAACATCAATCATTTTCCTTACATTTTCAATTTTTGTTACTCAACTGCCACTTTTCATGCCCTAAACATGACAACATATCGGCAGATTATTTTATTATCAGAGATCTCGCATCGAAAATAATTGTTTTTACATGCGAATTTTTGTTTTTAGAAAATTTGGCCTAATCTTAATACATGAATCATGAATTCATCAAATTTAAAGAAACAAACACGAATTATTTTCTTATATGTAATTCATTATAATTTGAAGGCCTCAAATTATTAAAGCAAACAGAATAAACTGAACACCCAGCCTGTAATATCCTATATTTCATGATCTGTGTTTGAATTATTGTTTTCTGTGACTGGGTTTTTGTAGAGGCTTGGTTGGCTGGAATAGTTTAAATTTGTGTAAAACATAATTTCATGATAAAAAAATTTATATTTTTTAGTCAATTAATGTCGAAAAATAATTATTTCAAAGACGTCATTGTAATATAGAAAATAATTGAAGGCTTTAAGGGTTTTTGTTATGGTTACTTTATTTGTTACAGAGAATTATTACTTTGCTTGTTTTCATATTTGGATAGAGAGTAAAATTTGATTCAATAGTGGAAAGAGAACAAGTAATTGTTATATTGTAAAAACAAATTAATCATAAGGGCATATGATTGGGAACAACAAATTTTGTTCATATGTTTTGGGTTAGTTTTTGCATTTCTTTTCTAAGTCTTGACTGCTGTTGTCTCTAAAACTCTTCTCACAAGTTTTTTCTGTGAATTGACTTTTGACATTGGAAAACAATGCCAAACAGTCTCTTAAACTACCTTACAAGAAAACTTGAAATAATTTACGAAAATTCAACTGCTGAAAATAGTAGAAGCGAAGCTACAAGGAAAGCTTAGGTTAGCTGTCTCCTCCCAAATACAAAAACACTTTGAAGATAAAAAATTTCCTACCGCAAGTCACTTTTAAATGTTGAAAAAAAATAAATGCTCGTCCTGTAAACTATATATATTAAACATAAATATTAAACGAAAGTTTTAATTTGGCCTCAAAATTCAGGAACTAGACACCGTCACTGCATTATACAATATTCATAATATTTTGACTCATGAGAGTGCAAAAGGTTTGATAAGAGAATGATGAAAGCATTATATGCATTATGCATGTATTGAATTTTGGTTGTTATTCTAATTATATATTAATAGTGATAAAAAATATATATACATAAAATGAGGAGTAAGTAGTCAGTTTTATATGAAAGATAAAAAAAAAAACAAATAGCTTTCAGCTTTGTTGTCTTCCACGCCACAGGACATATTCAACTACCCACCCAGAGTTGCAACTTGTTGACTTTCTTGGGCAACTTATCGTTGACTTTCTTATTTTCACCGCACAAAACACCTAAACATAAAAATGGATAGTTTACTTTGAACAATATAAGTTTTGGGTCAAGGCTAAAAAATTATGTTATAGCTTTTGTTGGGAGAACAAATATCTGTTTAAAGGCTTAAAGTTTTCGTTAACACCACTTTTGGCTTTTCGATACAATGTGGTTTATAGATTTTAAGATTTTGTTAAATTGGCATGATATATATTTATGATTGTGATAATATATATGTCGAACACATAGGAGACGCACTGTTTGACACAATATGTGAAACACACGTTATTAGTAGTCTTTCAAATTTGATTTGTATCTGTAAGTGAGTCCTTCAACTTGATAGACATGCCTCAATTTACCTTTTAAATGTTATATGTTAGTTTTTTGTTGAATAAATAAAAACAAAAAAATTACATTTTTTAAAAGTCAAACTAACGATAAGCTAACACGTGACGTTCAATCGATTATGTGATTAACTTTGTAAATTCAGATGGCTAATAGTAGCACGTGAAAGTTTAAGGATCAAATTGACAAAACATGTCATGTTGAGGGTGGCTTTTACCGTGTTTTTTTACCCTTAATCCATAAAAATTTATGGTGATTTTTTTTTTCCAATTTTTCAACCAAATCCAGGAAACCAGGTAATTCTATAACTTTTTTTGAATTATCTTTTCTTACTCATCACAATTAATTGAATAAAACTAATAAATAGGTACTCTTAATGTTAAAATTATGTAGTGGCACTAGTGCAGAAAGGGCCTGTAGGGTCGCACTTTTTGGGAGGGTTCTACAAGAAACCGTTTGCATTGAGCATTAAAAAACACGGAGGTGGTTATTACGGA
>CATIWQ010568800.1:0-12500 GCA_949673415.1 Euphorbia schlechtendalii | reverse complement strand
AAGAAGCATCACTCAAAGACATTAGCTCTCATTTGCCAAGTAGCATTTGTGTAAGCTATCTTTGTAAAAACCTCTATTGTGTAATAAAACACACTTCTTTGACCTTGTGTTCTTGCTTCCTTCTTTCATTCGCTAGCCAAGTATTAATTCAAGTAAGGCTTACTTAGTTCTCTCCTAAGCAAGTACTTCGCGAGATCGAACTAAGGCCGCACGTACGCTAGGGAATCGATTAGTACGTGACACCGTGCTCCATTTCCAACTCTTAGGTCCAATCCCCTCTTTGCAAGCCTCCTACTATTCCACAATCCCGGCATAGAAGAACAGATAAGAGTACCACAACCAATATCAAATACCCAAGTAGGGAACTGTAGAGAAACTCTCTATCTTGATCATACCTAAAGTAGATGCCTCACTTCGCTTCTTCTTCACTTATTTAGAAATCTTAACCATACAATCCTTCTTCTAGTGTCCAGCCTTCCCACATCGGAAGTAGACATTTGTAGTTCCTTTTTTACTTTTCTTCTTCTTACTAATTTTCTTCTTGGCACTCAGGTCCTTTCCAAAACGGCTCCCACCCATGGAAGTTTTTGTTTTCTCAACCAAAAGTAAAGCCTTTAGATCCTTTCGAATCTTAGACTCTACCATTTTCAGCATGTTGATCAACTCAGGTAGTGCAGCGTCAATCTTGTTCATATAATAATTAGTCACAAATTGTGAATAAATATCAATTAATGAGGCAAGAATTAGATCCACACATATTTCATGATCCATCTCAAAACCCAATCGAGTTAGCTTCTCTATATAACCCAATAGTTTAAGTGCATGTTGTGGTGCAGTAGTGCCAGCTTACATCTTCGTTCCGAATAAGAGTTTTGATGCATCAAATCTCTCAAACCTGGCCTGCTCTGAAAAGAGCTCATGAAGATGGAGAATCATGGTATTAAGGTCCATGCTCTCATGTTATTTTTGAAGCTCAGAATTCTTGGTTGCTAGCATTATACATACCGCTGATTCACGATCTTTTCTATGCTTCTCCCATGCCTCATGTTCATTGGCATCAGTTTCAGCATCAAGCTCATCAGGGAGGGGCTTGATAAGTGTATAGTTACACTTATTATCTTGGTATATTCAATCAAAAAATGATATGGTTTAGAGTCATTTTATACTTCATATAAAAAAATTTCACGTGGCATGTAGTTATTTTTTATGTAAGTGCAGAAACTAGGTGAATCTTGGGAGTGAAATGATCAAAGATAGAATTTTATGCAAAAAGAGTGAAAAAGGTGCAAAAAGATGTGTGGAATGTAAGGAATTGGCTTAAGATCAAAGTTGTCAAAGATCGGCAAAGTTGCAAAGAAGAACCATGAAGAAAAGCACATGTCATGATCGTGAATCCTATTCGCAATTGGACAAATCACGCCCGCGACTACCTATCATGATCATGACTTATCATTCTTCACAAGAAGAAAGTTACCAACTTATATTCACGATCATGACATATATATCATGCTCATGACTTATGACGGTTTTGGATAACTTCTCAACTTCCAACCACCAGATAAGAATGATCAACCGCCATCAACCACCATCAACTATCAGACAAAAGAACACCTTTTGGGAGCAATTAAGACATGAAAAGGTACCTATCCATTGATGATAAGGATGGATTCTTGCATCCATTCACATTGTAGATGATGCAACGCTTCACCAATGGACATGTCTCTTTGTTTGGATAAATACAACCCTTTGCACTCTATAAATAAGGTTCAAATCAACCATTTTTGTGCATGGTATGAATGGTAGTAGTATATAACTTGTATGGCATAGATAGAGAGTGAAAGATATAGATTTTGCTAGTTCAAAGTGTTAGAGAGAAAAATGTATAAGTGATTTGATTCTTATTTTGATCACTAGATTTCTCCACACATTCGAGCGATTGTTGTATGAGTGTAATTGCAAAGCACTTATCAATAAAAGTTTTTGTTCTTCAACATTCATTTGTTCGATATTCATAAAGAATAGCATCCTAGTGGAGGTTCTGTACTAGTCAAGACCAAATGTTAAGTAGGCGCAGGAATTGCGGGAATTGACAACTCCCATTAAAGAGTGGATATGGTTTGATCAACTTTAGCTTTCACTTGCATACCTTACAAATTTAATTTGTTTTCTACTTATACTTTCTAATTCAAAGTTTATGATATGTCTATGTGTCATAACAAGTATTTCATCTTGCGTCATTTATATTAATAAAGTTATATGCTTTTGAGTTGACTTTAAGAGTAGTTTCGAGGTTAACAAGATTGTGTATAATCACCGGATCTGTGATTTCAACGTTGTTTAGTGAGCCACCATTTTTGGAGTGGTAACTTGCTAAATATGGCTATGTGAGAGCGACCCATACTAAGCATAGTATTAATGTTTTCCAGGTTTTATAAGTGTTATAATTCGTTTACCCTAGATTTAGAAAAGTCATTTAATGTGTTTCCTTGTTGTGAATTATAGGATATTTGGGCATCTAGAACCGAGTTTGTTAAAGTTATCTAGTGTTTAAAACATTCTTGATTATTTTGCATATTTTACTCTACTTTACTTGTTCTTAGGGAATATCTATATGCTTTGCATTTAATTTGTTCATGCATCTGTCTATTCATCAGTTTACCATTCAAAACCTTTAACTCACTATTATTTTTTCACCTCGAAACTCTAATTAATCCTTAGAACTGAATTCCTTCCCTGTGGGATCAATATCTTTTAAAACTACATCGCAATTGTATACTTGCAGTTATCATCATTTATCTATTTGCTAAGCAGTGCTAATAACACCTTTTCATATTAAGAACTTTTATATTATCTGTAGAAAAGTGGTGAACAAGTTTTTGGTGCTGTTGCCGGGGGAGGCAAGTGTGTTCTAGAGATCAAATTTCTAGGGAAGTCAAATGCGTTTTTGAAGATCAAATACTAAAAGAGTTCGGTACATATTCTAATGATATCTATTTATTTCTTTCCTGAACTGTATAATTTGTCTATCCTAACTTGAATGTGAAAAAGAACATGAAATAATCATCTTGGAGGTGATAAGTCATATCATTACATCTGAATTCTCGAAAAATAGAAGAGTTTCTTCTAATTTGCCTAGTCACGTTCGCAAATCCATATCATGCTCATGAATCCCTATACAAAACTTTATGTTTCTCAATTCTCGTAAGTCACGATCGTGACTTGTGTGAAAATTGCAGCAATTTAGTAGTTATTCGATGGTTATTCTTCCATGCTCTGTAAATTGATGTTTGATTGTACATCAGTTCTCACTTCTGAAAATCTGAAATTCTTATCTTTTTCAATCAACAAATTTTCCAAATCTGAAACCATTTCATTCCTTCAATTTATTTTCAATTCAACAAGGTTCTAACAAATAAATCCAATCTGGTTCCACCCTCAAACCTTCAAGAATGGTATGAGGCACCATTCCCTATTTATTCTTGTGAAGAAGGAGATCATTATGAGATAATCAAGAATGTTGAATTTAAGAGTTCCTACATTATTAATAGGAATAGTTTCATTAATCTTGGGATTTATGAAAGAGTAATGTACTATCTGAGAGTTCTGAACTTTGTCATTTATTCAAACATGACCCTAGGGAATAGTGTGGAGAATTGGATGGAGATGTTGATAACATTGGCATGGAAGAATGATAAAAAGGATTGCATAATTTATCATCATCAAAGAAGGGAATACAAGTTGTCAAGAAAGGTGCTTCACAAGTACATGGGATTTCCAATGGACTGCTACAACAAAATGCTTCTTGGATGGAATCCTCTACCCACATGGAACTGCCTGACAGGCCAAATTGAGTTCAAACAATCATCTGCCTATAGCCGGTGGATTCGAGATCCTTGTTTGCTCACCTTGCACTTCTATTTAAGTGGTGCATTGTTTGGTAAGTTAACTTGTGATATTGTCATTCCTGAAGAATTGTTTGTAATGGAAGCGATTTGGAATGGCACACATGTCGATGTTTCGGGAATAATGATGGAGACATTTATGTTTGCTTCCCAAAATCCCAAAGTAACAGAATATGGGTGTCGTATGATGGCGAACTTGTTTGGACAAATTAGACGAATGCCTTATTCCACTGAAGTCTTTACTGATGAAGATGAAATTCTGGAATTAAACACAGGCGTATTCTTCAAGTATGTATTTCTGGAAAAATGCATAGGAGAAGATAAAATCACTCATGATTGGAAATCATGGGAAGAGAGAACGGAGGCTGATAGAAGAAGAGAAAGAGAAAGAACAAGGGAAGAAGAAAGTAAAGCAACCAACCTTCAAGGAAAGTTGAATGAACTAATGGAAGCGCAAATCTCGATTCATAGAAAAATCAACGATATTCATACGTTGATGTATGATGTTGAGCGAGATCTATGGGAGTCTTAGTATAAGATTGACCTGTTGACTGAATTGATCTCTTCCGAATGATTATCTTCTTTTACTTTAGGTTTTGGATTCGCACAGTTTGTTTGTTTGTTTTTGTATTTTTCATTTTTCATAAAGTTTCTCACAATGAGGATATTGTGTTCTTTAGTATGGGGGGCAATTGTAAAAATCCCAAAAATCCAAAAAAATCAAATAAATTAAAAACGTTGAAGAATATGAAAATTTTCTTGATTTTGTGTTGTTTATACCTTATCCATACTCATACTATACTAACATATGTTCCAAGGTTATTGTGAGTGTTAGGTATTACAAGTTTGATGTTAGTGCATATTTCGAACAAGTTGTTTCGAGTATAAGTGCACGTTGAGAGTGTGAGCACTTTTGGCACAACATTTAGCATTTGGCAAGGATGAGCGGTGAGTAACATTAAAAAGCAACTATGACAGGGGTGACACGGAGCGGTGGGCCGAGAGCACATGAAATGATAGGCGCGGTCCACCGGGGTGTTTGAAAAAGTGCATTGGGTCGTGGGACATGGGAAAAAGGTGAAAGAGAGAGCGAAAAACGTTTTAGATCGGTTCGAACCCGAATTTGCCATCTCTTAGTGTGGAGTCGCCACCTGGATTAGCTCTTTCCAGGAATTAGAGTCTTGTGAGTGTACATCCAGGGGACCGCCACCAAGACACAGAGATTTGGGTCCGGGATAAGTTTCTTATTTCTTATATGATCACATTATATTACATCTACAGAAAACCGTATTTTCTTAATTATGCATATGCGCACTTAGGTCATTTTTAGACTTTATATGCATGATTCACGCATTGCAAAATAATAAACCATCCACAACGTGGAATAATAAACCATCCATAAAGTAATAAGTAAACGCGGAAAATAAATGCGAAAAATAAAGATTCCAAGGCTTCAAAAATCAGGGGATGCAACCGCCCACTAACCTATTATTACATTTCCCCAAAAAAATTGCGATACCCGAAGGAAAATTAAAATCCTAAACATACATCTAACTTGCATCCACAAAGGTTAGCACAGGAGATATCACATATGTTCGATTTGATTTTAGCAAGGCCTGTGTGGCCTAATTAAAACATCGATGGTTTAAAGTTGTTATTTTAAATAAAAATAGTTCATTTTTATTTACATGTATGTTGATCAATTTTATTACTGAAAATGATCGCATGGCATAAAGTGAGGTCTGTTATCCGGGAATAATTTTAATTCCCTTCATTGGGGTAGTCTAACATAAAAATTAAAAAGAAATAAAATAGAAGATTGAGATGAAGAGAATTATTACAACATTTACAATAGTAAATAAAATAATTCCTAGGTTCACAAATAAAAAAAATCAGAAAGAGATGAAGAAGACGATGAGCTCGAAATTTGCAATTCTAGGAACTCAGAGGCTTACCCCTGCTATATGAATCCACTTCGACGTATCCGTTCAATCCTCGTGAGTGTTCCTCATTCGTTTTGATTTAATTATCGTTTAATGCAGAAAAATAAGTATTTATTTATCCAAAAAGATAATCAGACTCTAGTTCTAAATTTTTTTTAGACCCGAGAATATCTGAGGATATTTTAAGAAAAAAAAGATGAAGAAATTTGATTTTAAGATGAAGAAATTTGGGATCCAAATGTCTTTTGGATCCAAGAAAATAGTGGAAGAAAAGAAAATATTTGTAGTATTTGTTTTTTTTTATCTGAAGAGAATTTTCTTTGAATTTTTGAGCCCCCTTCAATCTAAAAATGTCCAACTATTTATAGGAGAAACCCCGAAAATCCAAAAAGGTAAGTTTTTTCCGGCGAGGGTCTCGCCGGAAAAAAGTTCAACGAGGCCCCTCACCGCGTCTTTGGCGAGGCTCCTCGCCAAGTTCAGCGAGGCTCCTCAACTTTGGCGAGGCTACCTCACCAAATTTGGTGAGGCTCCTCGCCAAGGAGTTTGGTAGGCTTACCTCGCTAAAGCCCATTTTTTGGCGAGGCCTACCTTTTGGCCTGGGATTCAGTGTCCCTCGGGTTTTTTGTTTTCGAAATTTTTTTATGTTTTTTCATATTTTTTAATTAATTTCTGAATAAAATTAAATAATTCAACGATGAGGAAGACTCCCATTTGAAGATCATCAGATGGTAAAAAAAGTGTGGTTCGAAGATAAATATCTTGAAAAGCTGTCATCATTGAATACGCGAGCTGGTACAAAATCTCGTGCCACAGCTACCCCTCGTGTGATCATCGCTGGTTGTAAAATTAGTAGGATCACATGAAAAGAGCGTAGGGATAAAGAGAATACCTTATCGATGTAGTTAGTGACTTCTTGTTCCCAATTGGTGATAACATAGGCCTTCCTTTCTGGCACTATGTCTTCATAGGGTTGTCCATCTCTTTCTTCAGAATCCCTTAGGTACTTGATGCCCCTTGTCGGCGGGTCAACCGTTTCTTTCTACGACGTACCTATTGCAGTCGGTAACCGTTTCATTCTCTGGTTGATAAATGAGACTGTTTCTTTCTTCAGCCATCGAGATAACCGTTTCCTTCTTTAGTTATGTTTTGAATTTCCTTAATAGGATATTGATTAGTTTCCTGTGACAAACCAGAGAAAAGATAATGTTAATACATTTTATGATGAATCTTTTAATTATTTATTTGAGTTTAGGCGATGCAAAAAGTTTTTACTCCTTTAATAAAAATTAAAACATGTTAAATAAATAAGTTTAATGGAAATTAGGGGATATCCCGAAAGCTGCTCTGTTATTTTAGGAGGCTTTTATGATGTTGCAATGTTGACTTTCAGCTTGAGTGGGCCATCGTCTTGTTTGTAGGTTCCTCATGTGGAGGTGGAGGTTCTTGTTTATCAGATTAGTGTTGCCCTAGTTTGACATTGTCTTTACCTGTAAATGATGTGGTGTGAATGTAATGTATGCATGATTTTATGAATGAACAATATTTATCATATGATGTATGTTCATCTGTTGTAGGTGTCATAGGCTTCGTTTATTGAAGATCCTTCTCTTATGCTGGTGCATGGTTACCCCAAGGGTCTGTCTTGTTGGGGATTCCATGGATGACTCCCTCAAAGCAACGAACATGGGTTCATTGTATTAGATTCGAGTTCTGAGCTTGAATCTGGTTTGATGAAAGTTTGAATGGGTCATTGATCCTGTGTTGTGTCGGCGATGATCGTTTGGAAGTTGTTTTCCTGAAGTGTTGAAGTTATGTGATGCCTCATACCATTATGAGGAAGAGATGATGAGTTTGATATTTCTATGGTCCTAAGTTTTTCATAGATCGCCCTTGCGGGTTTTCAATCTATCGAACCTTGTCTTAATTTTTACCTGGACCGCCCTTTCAGGTTTTCAATCCAACAGACTCATTTTTCTTTATTATATATTTTTTTCATTTTTTGGATGTTTACTTGTGACATTTTACCATTGGCATGCAAGCAATCAAGATAAGCATATGCATAAAGATTCAGCAAAATGATAATTTATTGATGAACTTAACAAGGGTATAAATGTTTCAAATGATTTGACTCCTACCATCAATTAGCCCTTTCAGGTTTTCTAACCAATGTTATTCTCTCGATATCCTAAGTTTTGCCTGAGCCGCCCTTTTAGGGTTTTCAACTCATTGGACTATTCTTTTTCTATTTTGAAGACAGTTTAATTACAAATTTATTTTTTTATTCGTGCTGCTTTTTAGAGATTTATTTCTTTCACCTATGCAAGATAGTAATTGTGTAAGACTTGGTTGATTTGGTAGATCAATCATCGTGCATGTCCATGACTTCTGTTGTTGTCTTGTTCAGCATTTATGACTGATTAGTTGGTGCTCATGCTGCTTTGTTGGATTGAGGTGTATGTGATTATGGGTTGTGATCATCGATGTTTCTTACGATGATTGCCCCATAAATAGTAGCGAGCTATGTGAAAGAGTTGTTGACATGTTCAACAATCTGATTCCTTTTTATCTTTAGTATTTTATTTGATTAACCCATGAATGGTGGTGATCCGTGTGATAGAGTTGTTGACATGTTCAACTATCTGACTCCTTCTTCATGTTATTGCGCCTGTTGTTTGATGGTGGTAATGGAGTTGTTTACGTGTTCAACGATCTGACTCCTTCTTTGTGGTATTGTGCCAGTTGTTTGGTCTCATGAATGGTTGTGATGGAGTTGTTAACGTGTTCAATGATCTGACTCTTTATTGTGGCATTGCTCCTGTTGTTTGGTGTTGTGATGGAGTTGTTGATGTGTTCAATAATCTGACTCCTTCTTTGTGGTATCGTGCCATTTGTTTGGTCCCAACTTGCTTGGTTAACATTTTGGCCTTATTCTAGCTCTGATCCTTTTGATCTTTGCATGAGTCAGTGGACGTTTCATGCTTGGAGATCTTTCCATTGATCTTTCATCCTTGTATGATTGAGCAATTGCTATCACGTGTTGTCTAAGTACATGTATTTATCTCTCACTTTCTCTCAAGAGTCAAATCATTTGAATTTATTATGGAGCATCCATTTATGCCCACATTAATTTCATGAAATGATGTGTCACGTGTGCTAAAAACATTATGTATATGTTTATGAGAATGGGTGATGTCATTGATAAAATATCAAGCAAATAAACAATGTTCAATTTATTCAAAAATAATTCAAAAGAAGCCTCGTAGGCTAAGTAGCTAAATGTTAATTTATTGCATCATCTATCATGGGTGCTAATCCCTCCATGATGTGTCCATGGATTCAAAGTGCTCCATCCTATCCGCCTTCTCAAACACTTCTTGGTAGCTCGAGAAAATGTCTGACCCAAACTTGTTCCTGTATGATGGTAGTACACCGTCCATTAGCTTAGTTATCCTCTCTGGTAGAGTTAAGCGAGCCCGAAGCCTGACCTGTGTGGCCATCCAACGTGCATAGTAAGATTTGAAGCTCTCACCCTTCCTTTACCTTATAGCCTCCAGATGTTACATTGTGGTTTCCATCTGAGAGTTGAAACCATAATGCCCTAGCATAGCCTAAGCAAGGCTGTTCCAATCAGTGGCTATGTCCAGCGGAAGGTAGCTGTACCATTCATTGACTGGGTGGCTCAAGGTGACGATGAAGAGCTTAGCCATCATTCGATCCTTGACCCTCAATGCTCTCATCACTATCTGATAATGCATCAAGTGAGCACGTGGGTGGGCAGATCCTATGTACTTCTCAAACTACGACATTGCGAAGTTTGGGGGCAAGCTGTCTTCATCCCCGATTATCGGTTGTGCAGGGTATGTGTTCCTTAGGTGACCACCGTGAGTGGCCAAGAACTATTGCCATTGTTCTACCATCCTTGGTTGTTGAAGGATGGCATTTCCTACGCTTGGATAAAAGCCATATTGCCCCTGGGGATATGCAGCAAAATGGGGCAGTTGAGGTGCCTGGAACTGTGAGGTGACTGACGTACTCCAGTTGGGAATAGGTTGTTGGGTCACTCCTTGGTAAATAGGCCCTGCTGCGAATGTTGGCTGCCCCATTTATCCCTGGAAGAATTGGGGAGGATTGGCAAAGTTATATCCTAGCTGCCTAATTAGATTCTGGTTCAGTTGACATTGTCCTGCCCCGAACTGATAAAAGGTAGTTGGGGGCACCATGTGTGAGGTGGGAGGTCCCCATGTTGGATTGATGTTGTTAAGGGTGATCTTCGGGTTGGTCATTATATTCTAGGCCCTCCTGACATGTTGGTGAATAAGCGATGCTAGGTGTTCGCTGTTGGTAAAGGCATTCAAGGCAGCTGCAATCTCGATGCTCACCGAAAACTACTGAGAATTTTGTCCTGTAAGAACAGGGTGATCCTGTCCCACTCTTTCTTCTCGTTCATTGGCCATGATCGACGTGCGATGAACTGAATCCGAGTCTAAACCCGAGTCCTCGCTTGAGTCAGTGTATGGAACCAACTCTAGATTGGCCACAATTGGGGAAATCCGAATCAAGCAATGAGTAAGGCTCTTCCAAGCCCCTTTAATACACGAGTAGAATATTAGACCATGCATGTAAGATTCGTGATATGATTCATGATGAGGGAAATGCATGAGATTTTTAATGTTATGGTTGTATTCATAAGGGTTAGCATGCCAACATGTATGTCAAACCATTTGAAACAAACAGGTTAGTCGTTAGGTAACAATAGAAACCTGTGGAAATGAAAATCCAACATCGGAGGTTGGATTTGAGACTTGTACAATGTCTATGTGACATCGTAACATGAGTGATGTAAGTGAGGTGACTAAGTTACCTATGTGGTAATAGGTCAATGGTTTGAGGTTTGTACTATGACTAGGTCTCATGGAATGAGGAGGTCAAAATTGTTTCAGGTAATCGGTATGACATACCCTAATAAAATGAAAGCAACTACCGTATGTAGATACCTAATGAATGATTTGGTTATTTCGCCCAATTAGGGTGGAGTTTTTGCATACCTATGTGGTCATCACTATTTGAAGGTATGTGGTGATAAGTGAATTATTGCTTCTTGTGGGTGAATGATTCAGGTATGAAGCGATGTAAGCACGGGATTTTGTACCAGCTCGCGCGTTCGATGATGATGGCTTTTACGGGATTTTATCCTTAAATCACACATTTTCAAGTATCCTGACGTATCCGAATTGGAATTCTCCTCGTTACTAATAAAATTATTTAATTTAATTTAGAAATCATTTAACTAAATAAAAAATATAAAAAAATATAAAATTAAAATATAAAATAATAAAAAAATGGAAGGAGACGTAATCCCGATCGCGGGGGAGCCTCGCATGAGGCAGTGTGAGGCTACGCGAGGCAGCCTCGCGCATGGCAGCCTCGCGCAAGGCTGCGCGAGGCAGCCTTGCACGAGGTAGCCCGCGCTCCCCGCGAGGGTCCTAAGGGCCCCTCGAGGGGCTTGCCCACGAGGGTCCTAAGGAACCCTCGCGAGGCCTACCCGCGAGGGTCCTATGGAACCCTCGCAAGGCCTGCCCGCGAGGGTCCTATGGAACCCTCGCGGGGCCTGCCCGCAAGGGTCCTTTGGAACCCTCGGGGGGCCTCCCCGCGAGGGTCCTATGCGACCCTCAGGGGGCTTCCCGCGAGGGTCCTATGATACCCTCGCGGCCCGCACATGAGGCAGCCTCGCGCGGAGGAAGCCTCGTGGATGAGCGAGCGAGCCTCGCGCGAGGCCTCGCGATGAGCTCCTCGAGGCCTTTTCTCCGGCGAGGGGCCTCGTCGGAAAAAACTTTCTATTTTTGGATTTTTTCAAGATTTTCCTATAAATAGTAGGATCATTTTCGATAAATGGATCCGGAAAATTATCAGATAAAAATATAGCTTTAGAACGACCTTTGCTTCCTGGAATTAAAACAAACAATTTTTGGACTTTTTTTACTACAACTTTTTTTACCTAAACTCAAAGGACGAGGAGGATTCCTAAAGGACCGATTAGATTCTTCAACGTGGATTCGTTAAGTAACGGTAAGCCTCTGAGTTCCTAGAATTGCAATTCCATGTTTTCAGTGTTTAATTTCTTCTTCTGAATTCTCCTGTGAACCTAGGATTTTCATCTTTTATCTCATCTTAACTATTGTAATTCTTCTTCGTCTCTTTCTTTATCATAAGAAGATGTATGTTAGAACACCCCCACGAAGGGAATAAAACATATTCCCGGATAACAGACCACACTTTTTACCATGCGAACAATTTCATTAATTAAAATGAGCAACCAATGTGCAAATAAAACGAACAGTTTTATTTAAACAAACAATATCGCGATTGATTTTTCTTAAGGCCTCTCGGGCCTCGCCTAATCCATAATCGAACATACGTGTTATCCCCTGTGCTAACCTTTGTGGATGCAGGTAGATTAGGATTAGATGTATGTTTAGGATTTTATTTTCCTTCGAGTATCGCAATTTCATTTTTCGGGAAATGTAATTAATAGGTTAGCGGGCGGTTGCATCCCCCGATTTTTGAAGCCTTGTAATTTTATTTTCCGCATTTACTTTCCGTATTTACTTACAGTTTTGTGGATGGTTTATTTTTCCGCTTTATGGATGGTTTATAT
>CATIWQ010568730.1:0-11793 GCA_949673415.1 Euphorbia schlechtendalii | reverse complement strand
AATTACAACATTTACAATAATAATAAATGATATAATTCCTAGGTTCACATGTAAAAGAAATTAAGAAAGAAATCAAAGAGCACGAAATAAGCAGCTCTAGGAACTCAGAGGCTTTTACCCTTTTGGCATGAATCCACTTCGACGTATCCATTTGATCACCGAGAGCTTTCCTCGTTCATTTTGGTTTAATTGTAGTTAATTGGAAAATAAGTGTTTATTTATCCAAAAGATAATCAGACTCGGGTTCTAAATTTGTTTTAGACCCAAGAATATCTGAGGATTTTTAAGAAATATAGGAAGAAGAATGATTTGAAAATAATTAAGATTTGGGATCCTAATGTCTTTTGGATCTAAATAATTCAAGGAAATTGAAGGAAAATATTTTTGGTGTTTTTCTCGTTGTTTTTTCCTATGAAAATCTAATTTTTTCTCTAGAATTTTGAGCCCCCTTCAATCCAAAAAGGTCCGGCTATTTATAGGAAAATCCCAGAAATCCGAAAAAGGTAGGTTTTTACGGCGAGGAGGCTCGCCAGAGCAAGTCAAGCGAGGTTCCTCGCCAAGACTTTGGTGAAGACCTTGGAGAGGCTTGCCTCGCCGAAGCCTTTTGGCAAGGTTTGCCTCGCCCACCTTTGGCGATGTAGGCCCCCCGGGTCCAGTTGAAACAACCCTTACTGTAAGAACAGAATCCTAATCATAGCAGTAAATTTTTTTTTTTAAAAAAAACTTATATTAACAAAAGTTATCATACACATATTTATTTCATACTAAGACTTGTGATCGTTCATCTATATAACAATAAAACATATCATTATACAGTTCCCTTTGCCACTTAATTTCAAAGTAATCCAAAACATATATACTAAGTCTCACATCCCGACAATTATCAATTCTATATGTTTATACTGGCGAGGAGAGAGAGTTTGAAATGGAACATAACCAGCCAACCTTTCATCCATGATGTCTATAGGTAGTGAGCTTTTAGTACAAACTTTATCTACAGCTTCAAAATACTGAAAAATATATAGCAATTTTAATGAGTTGCAAGCTCAGTGAATATAAACACTCAATGAACTGACAATTTCACAAATTCATATAGTTACATATTTATACATTCAATGGATATTCAGACTTGTATATTAATGCATGAGTCGTTTATTATTTGTTGTGACATTACCAGCCAAACTATTGCCCCTGGATACATGTAATATATATCAGATAACAAATGATTCGCTGGCCAGCCTTATAAATAATTCGGTGATCTTTCAATCCACATAACAGAACATGACCTTTCGGTTCATGTGAAACAGAACATCACCTTTCAGTTCATGTGAAACATAACATGACCTTTCGGTTCATGTAAAACAGAACATGTATTGCATTATTTTGGAAGGTATGTCACAACTTTTCCTTTTTCATTTCCTTTGATCATTGTGTAAGTACATATATCATATAGAATCATTTATCAAATTCATCAAGTATGGAACTCATTCCATTTCATCGAAATAATTCACCAAAACATATACACACATACAAATTCACAATTCACAATAAATCAATTATCATATCACACATATTGGAATATCACATATCATGAATTCATACCAAATATATTCAATACCACATATCATCAATTCATATCACTTTCAAAATCACACATCAATGCAATCAACACATTTCACTTACAAATTCAATGTCAAGTTCATTTTATATTTATACTCATAAATTAACCAAGCTAATTCCCTCGAAAGCGACTTGAACCTTCCTCCGGTGCACTTTAAATATTCTGAGCTCCTATAAACAAATACAAGCTTATATCATATTTTTATACCATGTATAGTTTTTTTTTCTTAATAATTACCCTACAATTAGAACTTTATACTCTCATGACCTTACTAACTTCTAAAATCCATATCTTTTGAAATACTGATCCAAATACTCTAATTTTAGTTTTATTTAACTCTTAACTCATAATTATATAACATATAAAAATTTCAAAATTTTTCAACATATGTACGATTTATAGTGAATTTTTACTTTCCACACTAAATCAGTTTTTCTTGCAGAAATCAGAACTGGTCCTATCAAGACCTTGTCTTACTTAAAAATTCATAAATTTCAAAATACTAAGCCAAATGACTTGAAACCAAAGCCATCCACTTTCTAAGAAATATAGGTATAACATACTAAAATCACAGAATCATCCAATCAATATACAAGTTTCGGTGAATCAATCGTTCACACCCTGCATCTGTCCCCTTTCACCTGATCAACTCTTAGTAAAACAACCATAACTTTTCCTACAAAGCTTAGATTGAACTCATTCCTTTTTCAAATAAACTAGACAGGTGAGAGTACAACATATCAAATTTTCAGAATTTTACAACTAGTATAAAAGCCGTACCATCAGTTTGAATCCCAATATACTTCTATGACTATTATGCTTTGGACAGTCTGAATTAAATAAATTATAGACAAAAATTCACTTATCGAAAAATCCCCAAATTTTATAAAAAGAACCCTAACATATAGAGCTACAACTCTTCTTCGCATCATAACTCTGAATTCTATATCTAACCCTACGAAAATCACCTTACAAAATCGAAAACATACTTGATTCCTACTTTCTCTTCTTCCTCTTCTTGTTCCTCCTCTCTTCTCTAAGCTCTTCAAAGGCAGCGTTTTTCTCTTCCTTTTTGATGAATTATCTCATCTTATCTTAATCTTATCAGTTCATATAATATCTAAGTAGAAAAAAGACCATTTTACCCTCCTTTATTATTAAGTATAAATACTAATACTTATAACTATACTATACTATACTATACTATACTATACTATACTATACTATACTCATACTTATTCCATACTAATTCTAATAATTAACAATCCCAAATGATACTAAAATATTTTAACCAACTATAATTATTTTCCTCTAAATATCATCTCGAAACTATCTATTTAAATATTCAATTTCGTATTTTATATATTTTAAACTAATGTCTAAAACAATATATGATATATAATTATACCATATGATAATTTCATGACATATAACATATGTATCAAAATGCAAATATGATGTTATGAAATGGGATGTTACACCAGTTTTCCGCGTTGTTTTCGGATTTTTATATTTTTTTAATTAATTTTTGAATTTAAAGAGAAAAATAAAAAAACTTTTTTAAATTCAAAGACGAGGAAGACTCCCATTTGAAGATCATCAGACGGTCGAAAATCATGTGATTCGAGGATAAATATCCCTAAAAGCCATCATCATTGAACGCGCGAGCTGGTACAAAATTACGTGCTCACAACTGCCCCTCGTGTGTTAATTGCTGGTTGTATAACCAATTTGATCACATGAAATGAGCATAGGGATAGAGAGAATACCTGACCGGTGTGGTTGGTGACCTCTTATTCCCAATTGGTGATAGGCCTTCCCTTCTAGCGTTGTGTTTTCATAGGGTTGTCCGTTTCTTTCTTCGGAATCCCTTAGGTACTTGGTGCTCCTTGTGGGTGGGTTGAACGTTTCTTTCTGCGACATCCCTTTAGTGGTTGGCAACTGTTTCATTCTTCGGTTGAGGTCATTGTGTGCCCCTTGTGTTGATTGTAGATAGGTGCATGAATCTGTTTCAAAGGCAACTTTGACTTGTTTCCTGTGATAAGTTAGAGAAAAGTATAATGTTAATATATTTTATGATGCATGTTTTAATTATTTGATTGAGTTTATGCAAAGAAAAAATTTTTTCCCCTTCAATCAAAAATTAAAACATGAGTTTAATGGAAATTTGGGGATGTCCCGAGAATTGCTCCGTTGTTTTAGGAGGCTTTTGTGATGTTGACTTTAGGCTTGAGTGGGCCGTTGCCTTGTTTGTAGGTTCCTCATGTGGAGGTGGAGGTTTTTGTTTATCGGGACAATGTTGCCCCAGCTTGGCATCGTCTTTACTTGTAAATAACATGATGCGTATGTAATGCATATTTTTATGCATGAACAATATTTATCATAAGATGTATGTTTGTCAGTTGTAGGTGTCATGGGCTTCGTTCATTGAAGAGCCTTCTCTTGTGCTGGTACATGATTGCCCTTAGGGTTTATCTTGTTAGAGATTCCATGGATGACGTCCTCAAAGCGACGACCATGGGTTCTTTGAATCAGATTCGAGCTCATAGCTTGAATCTGGTTTGAGGAGAGTTTGGATGATTCTTTGATCCTGCATCGTGTCATTGATGATCGCTTGGAGGCCGTTTTCCTGAAGTGTTGGAGGTATGTGATATCACATACTGTTCCGAGGAGGAGATGATGAACTTGATATTTCTTTGGTCCTAAGTTTTGCATAGATCACCCTTGCGGGTTTTTAATCTATCGAACCTTATCTTAATTTTTTCCTGGACCGCCCTTTCAGGTTTTCAATCTAGCAGACTTATTTTTTCTTTATTTTTACTTTTCATTTTTTCATTTTTTTAGATGTTTACTTACGATATTCTACCATTGGCATGCAAGCAATCAAGATAAACATATGCATAAAGCTTCAACAAAAATAACAATTCATTGATGAACTTAACAGGGGTATAAATGTTTCAAATGATTTGACTCCTGCCATCGATTAGCCCTTCCAGGTTTTCTAATCAATGTGGTTCTCTCGATGTCCTAAATTTTGCCTGAGCCACCCTTTTCGGGTTTTCAACTCAGCGGACTATTCTTTTCATGCTTTGAAAATGAGGCCCTAATTTTTACTCAACTAACTGAGTGTTAATTGACAGGCTAATTACCAATTTATTTTTTCGTCCATACTACTTTTTATCAATTTATTTCTTTTTACCTATACGTGATAACAATTGTGTAAGCCTTGATTTAGTGAATCTTTCATCATCTATGTCCACGACTTCTGTTATTATCTCGTTCAGCGTTTCTAATCAATTGGTTGGTGCTCGCACCGCTTTACTGGCTTGAGGTGTATGTGATGATGGGTCTTGATCATTGGCATTTCATTCGATGGTGAGATGATTGCCCCATAAATATTAGCGAGCCGTGCGAAAGAGTTGTTGACATGTTCAACAATCTAACTCCTTTTTGTCTTTAGTATTGATTTTTGTTTGATTATCCCTTGAATGGTGGTGATCCGTGTGATGGAGTTGTTGACGTGTTCAACGATTTGACTTCTTTTTGTGACATTGCGTTGTTGTTTGGTGGTGATGGAGTTGTTAACGTGTTCAACAATATGACTCCTTCTTTGTGACATTACGCCGGTTGTTTGATTTAATGAATGGTGTGATGGAGTTATTGACTTGTTCAACAATCTGACTCCTTCTTTGTGACATTGCACCGGTTGTTTGATTTAATGAATGGTGGTGATGTAGTTGTTGACGTGTTCAATGATCTAACTCCTTCTTTGTGGCATTGCGCCAGTTGTTTGATTTAATGACTGGTGGTGATGGAGTTGTTGACGTGTTCAACCATCTGACTCCTTCTTTGTGGCATTGCACCATTTGTTTGGTCCCAACTTGCTTGGTCAACATTTTGGCCTTATTCTAGCTCCGATCCTTTTGATCTTTGTGTGCTTTATTCTCTTGATTGAGTCAGTGGATGTTTTATACTTGGAGATCTTTCCATTGATTTTTCATCCTAGTATGATGAGGCAATTGCTATCATGTGTTGTCTAAGTACATGTGTTTGTCTCTCACTTTCTCTCAAGAGTCAAATCATTTGAATTTATTATCGGAAATCCATTTATACCCAAATTAATTTCATGAAATGATGTGTCACATGTTTGAAAAACAATATTTATATACTTATGAGAATGCGTGATATCATCAATAGAATATCAAGAAAATAAACAAAGTTCAATTTATTAAAAATTCAAAAGGCCCACGTGGGCAAAGCAGCTAATTTATTACATCATCAATCCTGGGTTATTCTAGTTCCCCTCAGATGTGTCCATGGATTCAAAGTGTTCCATCCTATCTGCCTTCTCAAACACTTCTTGACAGTTCGCGAAGATGTCTGATCCAAACTTGTTCATGTATGATGGTAGTGCACCGTCCAGAAGATTGGTTATCATCTCTAGTAGAGTTAAGCGAGCCCTAAGCCTGACTTGTGTGGCCATCCAAAGTGCATAGTAGGATTTAAAGCTCTTGCCCTACTCCTGTCTTATAGACTCTAGATTTTGCATTGTGGTTTCCATCTGAGTGTTGAAACCATAGAGCCCTAGCATAGCCTGAGCGAGGCTATTCCAATCGATAGCTATGTCCAGCGGAAGGTGGCTGTACCATTCATTGACTGGGTGGCCTAAGGTGATGATGAAGAGCTTAGCCATCATTTGATCGCTGACCCTTAATGCTCTCATCACCGTTTGATAATGCATTAAGTGAATACGTGGGTTACCAGATCCTAAGTACTTCTCAAACTGCGGCATTGAGAAGTTTGGGGGCAAGCTATCTTCATCCCCGATTATTGATTGTGCAGGGTATGTGTTCCTTAGGTGGCCACCGTGAATGGCCAAGAACTGTTGCCATAGTTTCTCCATTCTTGGTTGTTGAAGGATGGCATTCCCTGTGCTTGGATAAGAGCCATATTACCCCTGGGGAAATGTTGAAAAATGGGGCAGTTGAGGTACCTAGAACTATGAGCCGACCGACGTACTCCAAGTGGGAACAGGGTGTTGGGTCATTCCTTGGTAGAAAGGCCCTAGTACGAATGTGGGCTAGATAATTTATCCAGGGAAGAATTTTTGTTTTGGTTCAGTTGACTTTGTCTTGCCCTGAATTGGTAAGAGGTAGTAGGAGCTAGGGGCACCATGTGTGAGGTGGGAGGTCCCCCTATCTCAAGCCGTTTAGTTGGATTGCCATTATTAAGGGTGACCTCTAGATTGGACACTGCAATTTTAACCCTCCCAACGTGCTGGTGAATGAGCGATGCTAGCTGTTCGCTGTTGGCAAAGGCATTCAAGGTAGCTGCAATCTCGGCGCTCACCGACGATTGCTGAGAATTTTATCCCTTAAGGACAGGGTGATCCTCTCTCGTACCTTCTTCTAATAGATTGGCTATGAAAGGTGTATGTTAAACTGAATCTAAATCAGAATTCGAGTCCTCACTTGAGTCAGTGTACGGAACCCCCTCCAGATTGGCCATGATCGGAGAAACATGGACCAGGCGGTGAGCAGGCCTCTTCCAAGCCCCTTTGATGCACGAGCAGAATATTAGATCGTGCATGTAAGATTCGTGATGCGGGAAATGCATGAGATGTTTAATTTTATGGCTGCATTCACAAGGGATTAGCATGCCAGGACGTGAAATAACATGTATGTCAATTCATTTGAAATAAACAAGTTAGTCATAAAGATGAAAACATGAGGAAATGAAAATCCAACAACAGGGGTTGGATTTGAGATTTGTACGATGTTTGTGTGACATCATGGGATGACCAAGTTACCATGTGGTAATAGGTTAATAGTTTGATATTTCATCCTATGACTAGGTCTCATGGAATGAGGAGGTCAAATTGATTTCGGGTTGGCAGTGTGACATACCCTAATGAAATGAAAACAACTACCATATATAGCTACCCAATGAATGATTTGGTTATTTTGCCCAATTAGGGTGAAGTTTTAGATACCTGTATGGTCATCACTATTGAGGGTATGTGGTGATACGTGAATTATTGCCTCATGTGGCCGAATGATTTAGGTATGAAGCGTATACCCTTGAAGATTTAGTAAGGTAAGATTTTTGAAGTTGGTTCACCTCGTGTGGGCTTAGGACATCAACTGGGATATCCTTTAATGTAGGAAAAAATGGTTTTGGGTAGTTATTTTCCCTGTTTGGGCTTTTGGTGTGTATAATTACCTTGGAAGGGCTGTGAGTTGGATGTCGAGTGGACATCTCAAAGATAATGTGTGGGATTTATTATAGCCCCTTGTGGGCTAAGTGTTGGATGTCAAGTGGACATCACACAGTAAAAGAAAAATGTGTTTGCCATGTATAGGCAAATAGCAGGATGTCAAGTGGACATCTCGCTGAAAAGGGGTAAGTGATGTTCCTAAGTGGTTTTATGTTGTGCTAGGGCGACACGATCTATACTGTCCACTGTGCCTAAGTGTATGTGATATTGGTTTGGTATCGTGATATGTACATTTAATATCATGAGTGTGTGCATTCAACTCTCTTCACAAAAATTTGTGGTTAGCATGACATTTGTTCAGTGATAAATTGAAAGCAGTATACATATAGTACATAGCATGCAATGTCCAAACTTCCAACCATAAAACTCCCACGGTAGGGTTTTTGGCTAGTCTCTATCCTTAGTTTGGTTCATCTTAGTACCATGAAGATACTAAGGAGCGCACTTGCAAAAACATATAATGCATGGTCGTTTGTTGTGTAACACCGTAGGGAAAATGCCTATGGGTTATTTACATGAGGGTTTTAAATGGGTTGTTGATGTAGAAGGTTCTTGTTGCACTAAAATACACTCCAAGCCTCTCCCCAAATGTGTTGAGGGAGGTACTGTGATATGGCAACAAGTGCTCCAATAGCTCATGTACTATCTTTTCTCAGGGAGGCAGATTAGTACCAGGGAGAGTTTCACGGAAATAAGGGTACCTTAGACTTATGGGCTAGTCCCTACTATTGCAATGAGTTATTTATGAATATGTCATAATTAAGAGAAAACGGAATAATGTGATCAATAATTTTCAACACTTATCCAAAATCTAAAACCTTTTAAAAAAACAAATTTTAGAAAAATCCCTAGTGGAGTCACCACTGTGAGAGGATGACACGGAGCGGTGGGCCGAGAGCGAGCGAAGATAAGAGGCGCGGTCCACCGGGGTATTTGAAAAAAAGCAGCATCGGGTTGGGGACCCGAAAAAAGGTTGGAAGAGAGAGCGAAAACATTTTTAGATTGGTTCAAACCCGAATTCGCCATCTCTTAGCGTGGAGTCGCCACCTGGATTAGCTCTTTCCAGGAATTAGAGTCCTGTGAGGCTTAACGTCCGAGGGACGGCCCACTAAGACACAGAGATTCGGGTTTGGGATAAGTTGCTTATTTCTTATGTGATCACATAATATTACATCTATAGAAAACCGTATTTTCTTAGTTACGCATATTCGAGCTTAGGTCGTTTTTTAGAGTTTATATGCATGATTCACGTATAGAAAAAAAGCAGTAAACACATCCACAAAACAGTAAGTAAATGCAGAAAAAGTAAAGATTACAAAAATCGGGGGACGTAACCGCCCGCTAACCTATTAATTACATTTTCTCAAAAATATATGCAATATTCGAAGGAAAATAAAATTCTAAGCATACATCTAACCTGCATTCACAAAGGTTAGCACATGATATGGCACATATGTTCGATTTGATTTTAGCGAGGCCCTTGTGGCCTAATTAAAACATCGACGGTTTAAAGTTGTTATTTTAGAAAAAATAGTTTATTTTTATTTACACGTATGTTGATCAATTTTATTAGTGAAAATGATCGCATGGTATAAGGTGAAGTATATTATCCGAGAATAATTTTAATTCCCTTCGTTGGGGTATTCTGATATAAAAATTAAAAAGAAATAAAAGATGAAGAAGAGAATTACAACATTTACAATAATAATAAATGAAATAATCCCTAGGTCCACATGTGAAAGAAATTAAGAAAGAAATCAATAAGCAGCTCTAGGAACTCAGAGGCTTTTACCCTTTTGGTGTGAATCCACTTCGGCGTATCCGTTTGATCCCCTGGAGCGTTCCTCGTTCGTTTTGGTTTAATTGGAAAATAAGTGTTTATTTATCCAAAAGATAATCAGACTTGGGTTTTAAATTTGTTTTAGACCCGAGAATATTTAAGGATTTTTAAGAAATGTAGGAATAAGAATGATTTGAAAATAATTAAGATTTGGGATCCAAATGTCTTTTGGATCTAAATAATTCAAAAGAAATTGAAAGAAAATATTTTTGGTGTTTTTCTCGTTATTTTTTCTTTGAAAATCTAATTTTTTCTCTAAAATTTCGAGCCCCCTTCAATCCAAAAAGGTCCGACTATTTATAGGAAAATCCTAGAAATCCGAAAAAGGTAGGTTTTTCCGACGAGGAGGCTCGCTAGATCAAGTTTGGTGAGGCTCCTCGCCAAGACTTTGGTGAGCTCGCCAAAGTCTTTAGCCTCACCGAAGACTATTGGCGAGGTTTGCCTCGCCCACCTTTGGTAATGTAGGGTTAATTAAAATCGGTTTTTCACGGTGTTTTCGAATTTTTATATTTTTTTAATTAATTTTTGAATTTAAAGGGAAAAATAAAAAAAAACCTTTTTTAAATTCGAAGACGAGGAAGACTCCCATTTAAAGATCATCGGACGGTAAAAAATCGTGTGATTCAAGGATAAATATCCCGAAAAGCCATAATTATTGAACGTGTGAGCTTGTACAAAATCCCATGCTCACAACACTATTAAGCCAATTAAGGATTTTTAATAGCCTTTGAATGAGTTCAAAGCCTCTTACCCATGCTATATGATAAGAGTCATCACCAATCTCGAGAAAGCATGTCCCTCAAGTTTGTATGTGAACCGTCATGCCTTTTCAGGTCAATTGTGACTTTACAACTTATGCTTTGAATGCATGAAGTTTAATCTGACTTGTCCTTTCAAGAATTTTTACTCATTGAACTTGTTAGTTCAATTGTGCTCCCACTACTTTTCTTAAAGATTGACATCTCTTAGGAAACAACCTTGCAAGCCTCAAACATCATGTTTAGGCAAGGTTGTAGGGAAAATACCCTTTGGGTTTCCAATGGGTAGTTAACAAATAGGCTTAAATTGATTTTGTGCTAATCTAACATCAATATTATAACGTAGATTATTAATCTTATGTCAACAATGTGACTTAGATTTCACTTTTCAAAATCAAGTGAAAGACTCATTAGGTTTTAGCCTATCCATACTTCATATGGTGCTATTTTGATAGCCTTAGTCAGAGTATGATGCATTTAACCAAAACTCCAGAATTATATCCTTAGTTCAAGCTTCAGGAGATCAACACAAATTATTTTGAGTATAACATGTCTACATAGCATTGTTCCTCCCTTTGAATACTCCAACATAATGGTGTGCTCTAGGAGGACTGAGCTGTGAGTTTATCTCACACTCTATCAAAATTATTCAGAATAGGTTTTAATATACTTGGTTTCTTGGTTAAACAAAAAGCCTTAACATTATAACCTATTAATTTCTCTATTCTATTCTCAAAGTCCTTAACTCAAGGTCCATGGATCTAATCTCATTATTCATGCTAATTGAAATTCATCTCCGAGAGTAGCCGAGAAATCTGTCTATTTTCAACTATCCTGCTTCTGGAGTTATATACACTTCCACTATGTTTTTGGTCCATCATGCTAGTTGCTTATTTAAGAACTTCATGAAAAAGCATATACATCTAAGGCCCTACGCATGCTCCCACTGCATCTCAGGCTTACTAGAATATTGCCACTTCTACAAGTTTGTTGAATAGCTTCTGCGTACCAAGTATACAAAGAACTCACGTGGTCAAATATTATCAATCAAGTGATCCTAACCTTTGTCTGTAGATAGCTTAGTCATGTGCTTCTCATTAACTTGATTTAAATAACTTTTGGATATAGACTAGAGACTAGATCAAGCATCTCATGCTTGTATTTATGTTATAGATCAAATCCATTTTGATAGACTCAAGGATGAACTATTCCAAACTTTTAAATTTAGGAATAACAATTCTCAGATATTTAAGTTCTATTCATTATAAATGAAAAACTCGATATCTAGAAACATCCT
>CATIWQ010568593.1:0-26056 GCA_949673415.1 Euphorbia schlechtendalii | reverse complement strand
CTCTTCAATTATTCTTATATTTGATCATTTCAATCTTCTAACTCTAACTCTTCATTTGTCTTATTGTAATCATCATCGCTTTCCATATTCTTCTCATTTTTCTTCACCCCGTGCTTGTACAAGCTAAGTGCAATTCTCATCCTATATATCTTTGGATCTAATTGGTTTGGAAAAGGTTTTCCTTCAATGAGATATTCAAGGAAGTTCATTGCGAAAATTCCACGGTCACTGAAAAAGAAGGAAAATAAACAAAACAAAACCCAAATTCAATAAATAAATTCTAACTTAATCTTTTATTTGTATTTTTGTTTGCTATAAATCATGTTCTTATTAGATTAATTAAATGTGCATGATGTGTTTTTTTATTCAGTCTGTATTTTTCTAAGATCTTGTTCTACTTCAGAAGTAAAGCCCTTTAGTTATATTGTAAGCCTTTATTTAGAACTTGTATTGTAATTCTATCTTAAGTGTTTTGAGCCCAGTTAAAGCCCACTTATTCTGGCTTTAATATAAAACGTGTTTTTTTGATTGGGAGAGCTATATATAAGTGTTGTTTTGTGCCTTTAATGTTTCAGTGTGGCTGTGTCCGTCTTTTCTTCTCCTCTTCTACTTATTATGATTCTCTTAGGCGATTTTCTCCTTTAACCATTTGGTTCTTCAGTTCTTTATCTATTTTGATTTGCGGCTGTGATGGAATCATCATGCAAGTGGTTATTTGGGTTGTCAGATAATATGGCTTCCATCACTATTTGAGGGCTATAAATTATTCCTTCTTCGATTGGTATGTGTGCGCTTTTGTTAAAGTCTATATTAATTTTGCTTAAGAGTCTTCTTATTCTCCGAATTATGTTTAGGTTTAGATATTAGGGTTTATACTTTTTGTAAAGAACTCTTATGTACCTTATTCTTGGCCTTTAAGCAATCAATAAAGCAACTCACTTAGATCATTGGATTAGCTCTTCAAAAGATTGGCATATTAAGATCAATCGGAGTGAACCAAGTAAAAAATCTTTGTGTATTGTTTGTGAATTATTTACTACTTTGTGATTACATGCATTACATGTGGTATTAGAGTGATGAGTTATCGCTTCCGCAATCATAAATCTATTTTTGCAAAAGTTGGAGATCTTCTTCTTCGATTCTTTAATTTTTCTGTTTCATGCTTTTTGAATTTTTTTGGGCTTCTGTAAAAGCTCCAAACTATTTAGATTCTTTATATGTGCTTCTATGAAAGTACATGTTGTGTTCCTTAAAGAATCTAGTTCTTGGCATGATTACTATGAAAACTTGTTTTATGCAAAGTTTTTGAGTTTTATTTGAAGGAAATCTTCTTTAAAACTAATTTTCTCACAACTTTCTTGTTTGAGTCTACTTGTTTGAACAAAAGCGCCAATTCTGTTATACTTTCTGTGATACTTGCATATTTGTTACTTTGTTGTGTATGTGTTCTGGATTCGATGATCACTAGAATCACTTGCAGACTTTGAGGAATCTACGTAGTTTCTTTCATGCTTCATAACTCCTAAAATCATTAAAAGAATCTAAGGGGTAAAAATCTCTTTTCTTCTCTTTTATACAATGTTAAAAGAAGAACTACTCTGTAAGTATTCCTCACTTTCTCAATTTTTTCAGTAAGTAGAAATCATGCCATATTATGCAATATATGTGATTAATCTTGAATTTAGGTTTGCTTTGTTATAACTGAAATTCAATTTTGCATAAGAAGTATAACTATCTTGTATCCCAATCTAATTTTTTTAAGATTCTTTGCTATAACGCATCTGTTTAAAGTGTTTCAGTAGCATCTCAATTTGCTGTGATACTTCCTCTAAGTTTATTAAATTGTATTACTACTTAGATATTAAGATAGCTACTCTTTTGTTCTTTTACCTTTTTTTGCTTCTAGTTGTTTAGGATAACTATTCTTTTCTGCCTATTATCAAGATTCTTTCTCCTCTCTTTAGTATCTGCTTTGGTCTTTTTCTGAAATTCATGTTCTGTGATAGTCTTGTTTCTTTACCATTTTAAAATGTCAATCACTAGAGTTAATATTGAAAAGTTTGATGGTAAAGGTGATTTTTTTCCTTAGGAAAAATAAAATGAAAGCTGTTTTGGTTCAACAAAAATGTCATAGAGCCTTTCAAGGTATAAACTCCCTACCCCCTGAACTCACAACTCACTAAGAAACACGATATGATGTAATTAGCCTATTCCACCATGATCTTGAATCTCTCTGACATTGTCCTTAGATATGTTAGGGACAGTGATGATGCACCCAAGCTTTGGTTAAAGGTTGAGTCTCTTTATATGATTGAAGACATGGCTAGACTTGCATGCTTAAAAGAAAAGTTTTTCAGTTTTAAAATGAATCCATCAAAAGGCATTGATGATAACCTTGATGACTTTTAAAAGCTTGTTGTTGATCTTGAGTGTGCTGATGAAAAATTTTTTGAAGAAAACAAAATTTTTATACTCTTAAACTCTATCCTTGATATGTATAAAGATTTTAAAAATACCTTAAAGTATGGTAGAGAAAGTTTAGAGGTTAAAGATATAATAGATGCCTTGAGATTAAGAGAACTATTAATGAAAGGTGAACCAAAGGTTAAAAGTCAGTCTCATGAAGTCTTAAATGTTAAAGGAAAGGGTAAAAGGTCTAAAAAGGGAAAGAAGTCTAAGTCTAATGAGGTTAATAATCAAATTGAGAGTTGCAATCAAGCTTAACCTAGTAAAACAAGAAGTTTTAAAGACTTAACTTGTTTTCACTATCATAAAAAGGCCAAAAGTAGTAGATTTTGTAGGTTAAGGTTAAATAACCTAAATCAATAACAAAATAACACAAATCCAGGAGCTGTCAATAATACTATAGAAGTAGGTGATATTGAAGATCTTACCATTAGTCATTTAAATTCAGGTTGTACCTTTCATATGACTCCTAGGAAGGAGTGGTTTACTAAATATAATAAATATAGTGAAGGTAAAGTCCTTATGGGAAGTGACTCTCATTGTGATATTTTAGGTATAGGAAAGGTAAATCGTATTTCCAATAATGGTAAAGTTATTAAACTAAGTGAAGTCAGGCACATTCTTAGATTAAAAGAAACCTAATCTAACTTAGTCATCTTGATAAAAAGGTTTTGTATTATAAGGCTCAATGTGGAGTCCTTGAAGTATCTAGAGATAATCTTTACATTTTCAATGGCATTCTTTCAATGGTTTGTATTATTTTCTAGGCACTACTTCTATTGGGTCTGTAAAAATTGTAAATGTTAATGACAAGTCTCTATTATGGCATAGAAGACTTGGTCATATTGGAATCAAAGGTTTTATAAGTTTACAAAAGCAAAATTGATTAAACTTACCTAGTAATGTGAATATAGACACTTGTGAAACCTGCATCATGGGAAAATCTCATAAATAAAGTTTCAGTACTTCAGAGAACCTTTCAAAAGGTTGTTTTGACTATATTCATAGTGATTTGTGGGGATATACATATGTTCCTATGTCTATGTCTGGCAATCAGTACTTTGTTACTTTTATAGATAACTTCTCTAGGAAAGTTTGGGATTATTTCTTAAAGAACAAATTTGATGTTTTTAACAAGTTTTTTGAGTTCAAAACTATGGTTGAAAACCAAAAGGTTCTTAAATTAAAACTTTGAGAACTGATAATGGTTTGGAATTTTTCAATAACATTTTAATGAATAGTGTGTTAAAAATGGTATAACTAGACATAGAACATGTGTTTATACCCCTCAATAGAATAGAATTACTGAGAGGTACAATAGGACAATATTAAATAAGGTAAGATGCATGCTTTATGAGTTTGGTCTCACTTTATCCTGTTGGGATTAAGCTGCTTCTACAGCTTGTTACTTAATAAATAAGACTCCTAGCTCTTCCATTAACTTTAAATGCCCTAATGAAATGTGGCATAATAGGAATTGTTCCTATGATCATCTTAAAATTTTTGGTTATACTGCTTAAGTGCATAATTTAGAATCCAAATTGGATCCTGTGGCTAAAAGTTGTGCTTTTATTAGCTATCCTATAGGAACAAAAGATTTTAAATGCATGCCTTTGAGTGATAATAAAATCTTTATCAGTAAAGATGTTTTCAATGAGAATGAATTTTCTATGGTCTCTAAAATTCAATTTAGAGCTAAACAACAAGAAAAAATGTTTGTTGAGGTGGAGTTAGATAAACTAGAGTAAAATGCTATTAATCAACCTCAAGATATTGGTTATAAATTTTATATGATAATGTGACTGATGATAACCCTTTAAATGAGATTGTCAATAAGAATGATGCTCAGAATGATATTGCTAAATACTAAAATTGATAGACCCAGAAGAAATGTTAGGATGCCTTCCAGATTTAATAACTATATTCTATATGATTGCAATTATACTTCTGTCATTGAACAATCTGTGCTTGATGCTATTAACCTTGATAATAATGAGCCACAGTCTTACAATGAAGCTAAATTCAACGTTGACTGAATAAGTGGCCAGATGCTATGAATGATGAAATAAATTCTCTTGAAAGGAATAATACCTAGATCTTAGTTCCTAAACCTTCAAAATAAAAGGGTTAGAGGTTGTAAATGGGTCTATACGAAAAAACCTCTTATACTTGGTGTAGAAAATTAGAGATTTAAAGCTAGGGTTGTAGCAAATGGTTATTCTCAAATAGAAGGCATTGATTATCAAGAAATTTTCTCTCTGGTTGTCAAACATGTTTCAAAAAGATTAATTCCATCTTTAACTGTTATGTATAATATTGAACTGGAGAAACTATATGTTAAAACTACTTTCCTTCATGGGAATCTTGAGCATGAGTTAATAATACCTAGATCTTAGTTCCTAAACCTTCAAAATAAAAGGGTTATAGGTTGTAAATGGGTCTATACGAAAAAACCTCTTATACCTGGTGTAGAAAATTAGAGATTTAAAGCTAGGGTTGTAGCAAATGGATATTCTCAAATAGAAGGCATTGATTATCAAGAAATTTTCTCTCTTGTTTTCAAACATGTTTCAAAAAGATTAATTCCATCTTTAACTGTTATATATAATCTTGAACTGGAGAAACTATATGTTAAAATTGCTTTCCTTCATGGGAATCTTGAGCATGAGTTATACATGACTCAACTTGAAGGTTATGTTGTTAAGGAAAGCGAAAATTATGTTTGTAAACTGATTAAATCCCTCTATGGTCTTAAACAATCACATAGACAGTGGTATTTAAGATTTGATCAATTCATGCTTAAGCTTAAATTTGTTAGAAGTAAATTTGATCCATGTGTCTACTTTTGCAATTTAAATGATGGAAACTACATTTACTTGTTATTATATGTTGATGATATGTTGATTTAAGCAAAACTGAAATTGATAAAATTTAAGCTAAAGCTGAATTCTGAATTTGACATTAAGGATCTATGTGCTGCTAGGAGAATTTTAATATTGATATATATAGAGATAGAATTAAGAGAATTTTGAGATTAACTCGAAATGATTACATTGAAAAGATTCTAAGAAATTTTGAGTAAGATAACAATAAGGTTGTTAATACTCCCATTGGTACTCACTTTAAGCTTACTGTAAACAAAAACTCGGTTTGATAACTTACATAACTTAAGTCTAATATCCCTTATCGGAATGTTGTTGCTTCATATATGTATTGTATGGTTTTCAGCCTGCCTTATATTGCCTTTGCACCAGAATTCATGTTTTTTTAGTAGATACATAAGTAATCTCAATAAGGACCATTGGTCTACAGTGAAATGGCTTGCTAGATATCTCTGTGGAAATTCCTCTTTATGTTTGATGTATAAATCACTTGAAAATAAAAGATTTGTCTGTGATTAATTATTGTGACTCTAATTGTGCTGCTGATCATGATAAAAGAATATCAACATCAGGCTACTACTATACTATACGAAATAATCTTGTAAGTTGGAAATCATGCCTGCAGCATGTAGTTGCTCTGTCAACTACAGAATCTGTGTATATAGATTTTACTAGAGTTATTAAGAATCTCTTTGGTTAAAAGGCAAAATTTTTTAACTTGGTTTAAATCAAAATTTAGTGAGTGTCAATTGTGACTCTCAATCAGCAATTCACTTATGCAATTATTATGTATTCTATGAAAGAACTAATCATATTGATATTAAAATGCACTTTGTAAGAGATATAATTGCTAGTGGTTATGTTCATGTTGATAAGATACATACTAGTGTGAATCATGCTGATATTTTTACTAAGATTGTTCCTGTTGATAAATTTCAAGCTGCTCTTGCTAAGATTGATGGTTGTGCCATTTAACTTTGTGTCAAATGGTGCCATCATGTCCTGAAGTTGGTGATTTCCCTACTAATCAGAGGTTGAGTTTGTTCTGGATGCTAGATGGCCAAGGTGGAGAATGTTAGGATTATAAGTATCTTTTATACCTTTGTATGTCCATATATACCTAGTTTAGTTATGTTGTAAGCCTTTATTGAGAACTTGTATTGTAATTTTATCTGAAGTGATTTGAGCTTAGTCAAACCCACTTATTCTAGCCCTAATCGAAAACGTAATATTTTGATTGGGAAAGCTATATCAGTGTTGTTTTGTGCCTTTAGGGTTTCAGTGTGGTTGTGTCCGTCTTTTCTTCTCCTCTTCTACTTGTTGTGATTTCCTTTGGCGATTTTCTCCTTTAGCCATCTAATTCTCCAGTTCTACATCTATTTAGATTTGTGGCTGTGATGGAATCATCTTGCAAAAGGTTATTTGGGTTGTTAGACGGTTATGACTTGTGTCACTATTAGAGTGCTATAAATTCTGCCTTCTTCTATTGGTATGTGCGCGCTTTTGTTAAAGTTTGTATTGTTTTTGCTTAAGACTCTTCATCTTTTCTGATTTCTATTTAGGCTTAGATATTAGGATTTATACTTTTGTAAAGAACTCTTTCATATCTTCTTCTCAGCCTTTCATGCAATCAATAAAGCAACTCCCTTAGATCCTTGGATTAGCTCTTCAAAAAATTGGCATATTAAGACTAATCGGAGTGAACTAAGTAAAAAATCCGTGTTTATTGTGTGTGAATGATTTACCGCTTCATGATTACACGGGTTACACTTTTAGAGATAAAAATCAATGTTATCAAAATCGTAGTGGATATCATAGTACGCGGTATGACTGGTATTACGGTTGATTCTACTAGATATATTTTTGTTATTGAAGTGAATTTAAATAATAAGTATATTATAATTTTATGAAATATAAGTTTCGAATATTGTCTTTTGATATTGCACGTATCATATCCAAATTTAATCTACACATTTCTAGATTTAAATAATAATATTATGTAATTTTTCAAAGGTGCATTACACCCGTCCATCACTTAGATTTGAATAATAATTAAATTTGGAGGTGCTTTTTATAGAGAATTTGTTTAAAATGTAGGGTAATTTTTGTAAACACCCCTTATAGAATAAGATTTTAAATATTGGAGATTGATATTTAGTAAATACCCTTTTTAAACTTTACAATTCATTAATTAGTTTTTTTTATTCATTAAATACCCTTTTCATTTAATTCATACCCCCAACACAAAAACAAATCAAACTAAAATTCCCATTAATTAGTAATTTAAACTCCTAAACATAACCAAACACTAACTCTCTAAAACCATCGTTTTCTCCCAAATCACCATTGTCATTCTAGTTTTTGTTCTCGCCCAAACCGCCATGGTCATTTTCCGTTCTCCAATTCCACAACAATTGCATTTCTGTTCTCCGATTGAGTTTGCGTTCTCCAATTTCAATGGCTTCTAGTTTTTTTTCTCTATTACATTGCTTATGTGTTTCTGTTCTCTTATTATAGTTTCAATTTTTTCGATTCACAACGAAAACAACTGTTCAAACATCATCATTGGTATATTTCGCAAAAAAAAATGGAAACCAAGAATTTCTTTGAGTATAAAAGATGACACATCAAACTTGAAGGTATTTTTTCTTAGAAAATGGTATATTTTTCTGGAAAATTGTAAATTTTTTCTAGAAATAGTATATTTCTTTTGGAAATTTGTATATTTCTAAATTCTTCATTCTTCAAAGACATGGAACGACAAAATTAAAGGTATATTTTTCCTAAAAAATTGTACATTTCTTCTGGAAAACAGTATATTTCTTTTGAAAAATGGTATATTTCTTCTGAAAAATCATATATTTCACTAATAAAACTGTATGCTTCCTTTGAAAAATGGTATATTTTCTAGAAAATTGTACACTTTTTTGTATAATTCTGTTGTATATTTTTTTGGAACGGTATATTTCTTTTGGGAAAATTGTATATTTCTAATGTCTTCAAAGACAAAGGATGGCATGACAAGCTTAAATGTATATTTTTCTTGGAAATGGTATAATTGTTTGGGAAAATAGTATATTTCTTTTGAAAGACAATATATTTCTGTTGGAAAATCGTATATTTTTTTTTGAAAAATTGTATACTTCCTTTGAAAAATGGTATATTTTCTGGAAAACAAAAATGAACGCGAGCAAAGCAGTTGTTGATTACATATGAAATCGAACTGGAGGATGTGTTGGAAATCGTAACTTTGACTTGTATTGTGAAACCCTGAATTTCCTTGAATCTCAAAATTAAAATTAAATTGATGTTGACAAGATACTAAACTGGAGATTTCATAATCAATTGATGAGTAAGAAAATCAAACTTATAAAAGAAATCGAATTAGATAAAAACACCACATATGAATTTGGAAAGAAAATGAAAAAATTGAATCGTAGAAGAACATCACAAATAAATTTTGGAAATAAATTGAATGTGAGAAGAAAACCCCAAAATAACCAAAATTGAATTTGAAAATTGAATCTCATTATCCCTAAAAAGTAGATTAGGTTATATAAGGGGTATTCAATGAATTTAGATAATAGAAAGTGATAAAAAATAAATAAGTTTAATAACAGGGTATATACTAAATATGAAATCTCAAAATGGATATTTCTTACAATTTCCCTAAAATGTAGGGTTTAGGATTTTTATTTATATCCATACCCTCCTGTTATGTGTTTACATCTTTTGTCCTTTTTAAAGTTTTGAATTTCATTCATACGTTCTATACATATGATACTTATTCTCCCCTCTTTTCTTTTTCACCGATCAAAACTGAAGATTGAATAAGATAGAAATATTGTTTTGATTGGTGAAATCGAAAGAGATCACCACTGCTTCATATTGAAGATTGATGAACAAAGATAAATCATTGAAATGCGGTATAATATTGTGATTGAGAATCTAGTGTTCGAGATTAGAATTTGAAGGCAGAATGAAAAACACCAGTTTAAGAGAATAAAAGAAGGAAATTTCAGATCAACGATCCGAAAAGAAGTCAGTAAAATGAGAAAATTCAGATGGAAACAAGAAAATGCTCTGGTGAGATGGAAGCAGTAGAGAATGAAGGTATTGCAGAAAATCTCGGCGATTCTTATCTGAACTGAGTACAAAGAAAAGAAGAACGATTTCTCGAAGGTGAGACGGAAGAGGTTTCGTGGGAGGCAAATCTTTCTTGTTCAGGTGATCTTTTCCTTTTAGAACTTGATTTTGAAGGAGACTAATTTTAGGTATGCTTGTAAATCTTAAAGTATATTGGAATGGATTCAATTGAAGCTTAGATGGAATTGAATATAAATTTTCAGAAATTTAGAAAATGAGAAGTTATGAAAAATGTATCAGTGGAGTATAATTGATCTAAGGGGAATGAATTAGAACATTGATTTTTAATGGAGGTGTCATGAATTTGGAAGTGTTATGAATCCTCTGTTAGATTTTTTTGGGTCATTCAATTTTGCTGTCAGAATTGGTTTCCCAAACAATTTGTCTTAATTATTCATTCTCTCTTCTTAGACCAGTGGCTGCTAATTGAGAACTAAACACAAGCCAAAAAAAATAGAAACTTGGAAGTGAAATAAGGAATCTTAGGTTGTATAAACTTCAATCATATTTAGGTTTTGAAGAACGTGCATTGCAATTGGTTTTTGTATTATGGAAAATTTGTGACATTTTGCCGTGTATTTGATCACAGGTTGTTGGACCTAGTATAGTTCGACAGTTGGGGCAAATTGTGACATCAGCTACTGTGTTATGAGTAGAATATTTATCTGCACACAAAGATTTGAACTAATTTTTTTCATTGGCAATAGATATTCAAGTATGAATTCGATTAGTCAATGGAGAAAAATTTTCTTTTGTTTAGTGTATGAATTCCATTTTTCATGGACTAATGAATTTTGGTATTATTGCAGTTTTTCCTCTCATTCAAATCTCAAAGCACAATAATGAACAATTATCCTTTGTGTGTCACAAAGCTTGCTAAAGTTGTTGAATGTAAACTTTGTTTTCTTTTCGAAATTATTTTTGTACATATAATAGACAACTGGTAGCATGTTGGTATCTAGTAGAAACTGATGTTAACTTGATCAAATATTATTGTTGTTACATTGAATTTGATCACGTTGTTTGTATTCCAATAAAGAAGTACATGAATGATGTGTATTTTGTTTTGATTTGTATGTTATATATTGAATTTTAATTGATTCATGCATAATTGGTAGTAGCTTGACATGAATGAGATTTTTTTGTTGAAAATTTGTTCCTATATCATCAGGTTCCTACCAGCTCTGTACCAGTTTGTGAAATGTCAAGTTTTTTTTTCAATAATAATGACTTAAAATCAAATATTAATTTTAAAAAATCTGTACTAGATAAGTTCTAATGCATTTAAAATTGTTTTCGGCAATGCAAGGGTGCTTTGTTGCTATTGGTCTAGGCTTTTATAACCTGATTTAAAATTTTACTATTTTTTCTGAATATCTGGTAAACAACTAATAAAATGCTAGAATTGATATGTTTTCAAGGTTATATATGCACCATTTATGTTCTTTTGAATTAATTTTTAAACTCTTACAGTGATGATGGCTACACTTTTCAAAATTGGTGATACACTAGATTCCTACCACCTCACTACTAGATTGTGCACTACCAAAGTTTATTCCACTTTAGAACTTATCTCGTAAGAATCTCTAAAATAAAAAACATTTCTTAAATTACTTCTGCAAATCTCGTAAGAATCTATAGTAGAATGCTGATATTTAGTGGTAACTATTGGTATTTTGATAAAGCAATTTACTGTTACATTGGATTTGATATGTTGTTTGTAATTCGATCAAGTTATACATGATTGATGTACATTCTATTTGATTTTTATGTCATATATTGATTTTTAATTAGTTCATGCATAATTGGTAAAAGCCTAGCATGATTGAGTTTATTTGTTGCAAATTGTTCGTATACTAGGTTTCTACTAGCTCTCTACCAGTTTGTGCACTGCCAAGTTTTTTTTGAATTATAAGGACTTGAAAATAAAAAACTTTCTTAACAAATCTATGCTAGATAAAGCATTCATAAATTTTTTCTGTAATGCAATGGTTTTCTATAATTCAATGGTGTTTGTTGCTATTGGATTAGGTTTTCAAATCCGATTTTGACATTTTAATCACTTTTCTAACTATCAGGTAAACTACTGGTAGAATGCTGGTAGTGCTTTGTTTTATATGCACAATTTAAATTCCTTTGAATTCAATGCTAGACTCTTAATAGTAATAGTGGTTTCAGTTTTGAAAATTGTCCCTAACCAGGTTCCTACCAGCTATCTATTAGTTTGTGCCTTGACAAGTTTTTTTCAATTATAATGACTTAAAATCAACAATTTTCTTAACAAATTATGTCCTAGATAAATTCCAATGCATTTTTAATTTTTTGTAATACAACGGTGCTTTATTGTTATTAAATTAAGTTTTAAACTCTAATTTTGACATTTCACTCACATTTCTGACTATCTGATAAACTGCTAGTAGAATGCTAACAACGATATGTTTTCATGGTTATATATGAACCATTTATATTCTTTTGAATTCATATTTATAGTCTTAATAGTAATGATGGTTTAAGTTTGGAAAATTATTGATATACTAAATTCCTACCAATTCTCTACCAGTTTGTTCATTGTTAAGATTTATTTCATTCATGACTTCTTGAAATCAACAACTTTCTCAGCAAAATCTATCCTAGATAAGTTCAAATGCATTTATAATTATATTCTGTCATGTAAGGATGGTTTATTGCTATTGCATTAGGTTTTTAAATATGATTTTGACATTTTAGTCCATTTTCTGAATATCTGGTAAATTTCTAGGTAGAATGTTGTTATGTTTCAATTCTCGTTTTTAGATATTATCTCACTTATTTGGTTGGGTTCCATAATAGAAGAAGATGATGATATGATTGTGATGGATGAAGAGCATAATGTATTTCACTTTGAAAGAGAACCTTGTTCTTATAATCTAGCTATTGTACAAGATTTGCAAGACAAATATTTCAGCTACATCAACATCACTGAAAATGGAGATGGACGAGATAAATGGCTTTGTTGAGCCAGATTCCATTGAATAAGATCTAAAAGATAAATGGCTTTGATGACTTGTTTCAATGTTGAATGAAAAAGTTTGTCTTTACTAGGTCTCTACCGGATATCTACCAGATAGGAACAAATTTGTATTATTCTTAGAGCCATCTGCTACAAACTTAAAAAATGTCTACTAAACTATAAGAAATTTTGTCATGAACAATATTCCTTGCTTATGTCCTAGGTTTTCACCAAGTTTCAAAATAATTCATCTCATGAATATGTTTTTTCCATATCAATACTAGACTACTACTAGGTTCCACCAGATTGAACCTATAAAATGCATTGCTTTCATTTTCACAAGATTTGTAGATATTTAACTATTCAAATCAAAATTGATTCTAATCGATTTATAGATTACCAAACATTTATATACAACAAGTGTATTCTAGTAAAAAGCTCAAGCATACATCAAAATCTGATTGATTACAAGCAAAATAATGTTCAATTCAGAAGTCAGCCCTTATCAAACATTTCAATAAGTACTCAGAACAGGCCATCCTCACTCTCTATATTATTTGCTATTTTTTCTCATTAAGCTTGTACAAATTGTAAGCAAGCCTCATCCTTTGTTGATTGACATCAAAATCTTGAGTCATCTTCTACTTGATCTCATACTCAACGTAGCTCAAAACATAAACATCGTAATCGCTCAAAATTTTAATAAAAATATCTACTTAGCATGCATTTGAAATAGGAAAAAAACTAATTTATTAGTTTATTTTAGTGATTATAATGGATAAATACTAGATTTTAATAATTTGAGGCTTCAACAACCTAAAAATTAGATTCTTACTAGTTAATTACTAGATTAGTTCATTGTAATGATTACAATGGATTAATAATAGATTTTAATAGATAAGGGGAATCAACAACCTAAATGCTAGATTATTACCAGTCAACACCAGATTAGTTCATTTCAATATAATAAATATCAAATTTTTAGTATCAACAAACTAAAAACAAGATATTTACCATTTAATTGCAAGATTATTTCATTTCAGTTATTACAATAGATCAATACTAGATTTTCAATAGGTTAGGAGATTCAACGACCTAAATACTAGATTCTTACCACCCAACTACTAGATTACTTCATTTTAGGGATTAAAATAGATTAATTAATTTATTAAAAGATCACGAGCTTCAATAAAGCTAAATACTAGAATTCTACTGGTTAACTACTAGATTAGTTCATTTTAATAATTATGAATAGATTACTACTAAATTTTTAATAGTTTGAGGCTTCAAGAAGCTAAATACTAGATTCTTACTTGTTAACTACAAGATCATATCATTTTAATGATTACAAATACATTAAATAAAATTATTAAAAGATCAGGGGATTCAACAACCTAAATATCAGTTCACTACTAGTTAACTACCAGACCTTTTCATTTTAGTTATTGCATTAGATTAATACTAGATTTTTAATAGTTTGATGCTTCAACAACCTAAGTACTAGATTTCAACTAGTTAACTACTAATTTATTGCATTTTAAAATACATTAAAACCAGTTTATTAAAAATTAAGGATTTAACCTAAATACTAGATTCCTACCCATTAACTACTAGATTAGTTAATTTTAGTGATTATAAAATACATTAAACCAGTTTATTAAAAGATTAGGCGATTCAACAACCTAATTACTAGTTCACTACAGAAAACTTGGGCCAAAATCAAGCAATTGTTACAAATTACCTATGTAAAATGCCTACAAATATCTTGAAGATTCTATTGCAAAAACTAATTGTTCATACAAAACAACGTAATTATGAAGCAAGTAGAATGTACTCATCCTAGTAATTTATTCACCATTGGGTATGTAAAGTGCATCAAGCAACCCTAGACAGCCGCCTCAACCCTCAACCACCACGCCACACCATCGAAGATCCACCTAGACCCACTTCCCAGATAGCAAGCCACCAATCTCTTATCTCTCCCGAAATAACCTTCTGCCCCTAGCCGAACCCTAGCTGCATCAACAAAGATATACTTTCATAACTTCCCCTCCTCCCATGACAAGGCAGCCATGAAGATAATTTTCCTAAAATTTGAGGTTATCGGAAGTGTCTATCTAGCCAAGAAAAGGAATGCGAGAAACCAATGCATGGTTTTTTTAACTTTGGAAGGATCGATCCCGGCCAATGAAGCACTATACTATTTGAATGCAATCACTATTGATAGATTTAGACTTCGGCTAGGTATGATAATCACCCATCACCCCCCCAGAGAGTGCAATCTACCAGCGTTACCTCGAAGCATCCCTTCGCTGGGTCCCCAAGGGATTCGCGCTCCTATGCCGAGGTCATTGCCCCCATGGCAAAAATGATTGAGCTCAAGGTATTCAGAAGTCTTGAAGGCTGAATGGATTCCTTTGTCATGCTTGGAAAGAGTTAGGAACATCGGCGTTATCCCCGACCTTTACTCCATGATCCGGTATAAAAGGTTTGTGGTTAATTTTGTTGCACCGGTAAGTGCCGAGTTTGTAGTTATCTCTTTTTTCTTAGAGGATGCTCTAAGTGGTTTCTTGGATGGAGATTGGCTGCTCCTTCGTGATCTATTCTACGAAGTTTGACCCTATCTTATTGATTTAATCCCTTCGGAACAATTATGCTCAGTAGACTTTCATGGTATCCTGCCAGCTATCATTACCAAGGGATTAATTATGGAGATTGTGGGAAAAGTTGGACGCTTAATGTCCATTGATATTAACTTCTCAAGGTTAGATTATCTAGATAGTGTTTCATGTTTGATGAGTGTTCCTTGTGATTTAGCGGACTCTACAATTAAATTATGTATCTATAATGTTTCTATTTGCGTTTTGGTGAGATTGAGGCAACATAAGGCTTGTCGAAATTGTGACGACATTGGATCTCTCTTGTCTTGCTTGACTGCTGCCCTCTAGGATCTTAGGTTGATTGGTTTCTCTTCGACTTCGCAGATCCGTACCAATTCTACCGAGCTTTTGGCCAAGACTGCAATGGATAACGTTGCCTTTTCTGCCATGGACAACGGTGCCAATTCTACCGAGCTCCATTCTACCGCAGATCCACCTAGACCCACTTCCCAGATAGCAAGCCACCAATCTCTTATCTCAATTCTACTGTCACTGTTGATTTGCTATCGATTGCCCCTGACTCTCACATTGCAGCCCCGCTTGGTGAACTTGGCCTTTGTTACTGCTCATTCTGAGAGTCCTTACGCCATCCGAAAACGTGACAATCTAAGTCATTCTCGTCAAAACCAGACATCAGGAACATGAATCGCTTGATTTCGCAAAGATAGAGTGAAGCTTTATTGACTTGGACGGACGGATTTCAACTTGGCCTATTCAAAGAAAGCTCTAAGTCGTTGCTTGTTGATGCAATTGAGGCTAGCTTAGAATCTTAATGTTTTTCCCTTTTTGAGGTTTTTTATTCTTGATTATGTCTTTGTCATTTACTTGTTGGAATTATCGGGTGGTACCACCAATAATTTGAAGTAACGTTTTGTTAATTCATTTTCGAGGAAGTATAATTTATACTTTGTGGTTCTAATTGATACAAAAGTTGATTCGGTCATAGATTCTTTGTTTTGGAAAATTTGGGGTCATAACGATTTTGTTTCTTTTCGTGTTAGTTCTAATGGTTTGTCCGGGGGTTTGAAAATCTCATGGAATACTTCCCTTTTACGTGGCACAATTTTTGCATCATCATCGAGATGGATTATTATCCTTTTTATTTTGGTTTTGAATGGTTTTGATTTCTATGCAATTGCCACTTATTGTTCGATGGATTGGAATAATAGATGTGTGATGTGGGAGGATTTGAAATAGTATATTTTGAAACTTGTCAATGTTATTATTTGTGGCGATTTTAATGAGGTTCTTCATGAAAATGAAAGATCTAGTAGGTTAGCCTCTCCCTCTTTTCCACATTTTCTGGACTTTGTTAATAAATGTGAGCTTCAGGATATCCCCTTGGAAGGGAGGGATTACATGTGGAACAATTCCATATCATTCTCCTGCATTGATAGAGTGTTGGTTTCATGTGGCATCTCGGATACTTAACCATCATTATTAATAAGAACTCTTGATATGACTCTGTCGAACCTTTTTCCAATCCTTTTTTGAAGTCAACCCTCTCTTTCTTCCGGGACAAAACCATTTACATCCCCCTAATTGTTGGTGGGAAAACAAGGACTTTCTTCCATTTTGGCAATCAAAATGGGCTACCATTTGTAATAGCCATCGAGACCATAATTTACCCTTCTTTTTGTTACTTTGGAGCAAGGCTATCAGTCCTTAGCATGACAATAATTTTGGGAATCTTCAACAGAAAATTTCAAACCTTGAATAGTGGGTTCTTTGGCCCACGGACAGCTCCATGGTTCAACCGCTTATAAATTCGGCTTTAGTAGACTTGTGTTCGGCTAAGACAGCCCTTGCACAACATAGATGGGACATGGAAAATATTTGGCATCAATAATCAAGGGTTAAATAGTCTCTTCTTGGCGACAATAATACGAGTTTTTTCCATAGAATTGCTTCCACTCGTTTCCGAAATAATCGTTTAACATGTCTTGAGATTAACGACTCGCTCTCATTTGACCACTCAGAAATTTCAAAGACCATCAATGACTACTAGTCAACCTTATCTGCGATGCCTCAATTAATTATGTTCTCTCTTTGGAAGCTTAGTTTCAAACGGGTTTCGGCAAATGACAACTGCATGTTAATGAAAACATTCTCGAAAGAGGAAATTTGGGAGACAGTTTATTCATGTCACAATAATAAATCTTTGGGCCTGGATGGTTTCAACCACTATTTTCACAAGCAGATCTGGAATTTTTTAAAGGAAGACTTCATGAATTTATTCGGTAATTTTCATGAAACGGCCGCGCTACCGAATTCAATTAAGTCCTCCTTCACCGTGTTTATCCCAAAGGTTCCGGGCTCTTGTGCAATTCAGAATTTCATACTCATCACATTAATTCATGGGGTTTATGAGGTGGTTACTAAGTTTCTATCAACTCGCCTCAAGTTGGCCTTGCCCTCTTTAATTTCTGGTAATCAATTTACCTTCGTTTGGGACCTTAACATTCACGAATGCAATTTTGTTGCTTTCGAGGTGATTAATTCGGTCTATCAAAGTCGTAGTGGTTGTTTTGTTTTTAAACTTGACTTTCACAAGGCATTCGATAGCATTTCTTGGCATTATATTGATGCGGTCTTGGTTAAGATGGGATTTTTTCATAAATTCTCTTGGCTACGCGGATGTCGCTTTAATTGTACCACTAGTATTTTACTAAATGGTAGCCCATGTTCTTCGATTCATATCCTTAGGGGGGTGAAGCAAGGTGATCCACTTTCACCATATCTTTTTGTTCTTGCGGTCGAAGGTCTCCAGCAAATGTCACTTTAACCATAATGTTGGTAAAATGATAGGTTGATATTCCATTATGGTAAGTTTTGAAATTTATGTATAATTTTATTAGTAATGTTAAAGTTCACGCATCATAACTAAATAATATACGGACATATATCCATAAAAAGAATATGCAAGACAATAATTTTGATCATTGAAAAATTCTTATCTAATGGGTATAATTTTGATTTCGGTAAAATTTGTTTGTTTTTGTTCTTATTTTCTTTTATGCTCCATATGTTATTTGGTCATAAATTAAAAAGAGTATTTGATCAAATACATCAAGACCCCCTTAATTTGGTACTTTTTTGTTAGATGTTATTCTCCTAGATTTTTTAAATTTTCATTTAGTTCCCTGAATTTGGTAAAAGTGCACAAATTTGTCATTGAACGCCACATGTCAACACCTGGTTAGAAGAAAATTAGAAAAATGATATCTTTGTAAAGTCAAACAAACCATATTCTTGCATGCAACGTTGTCAAGACAAATCGGTGCACTTTCGGAACTTCATGGTGAATTATGACCTTATACATTTAGCCATAATCATATTTCGATAGTTGTAAAATTGACTATTCTATTTATTATTTACATGGAATGGATTTTTTTATTCCTTTTTTAAAAGTTGCATTCACATGTACATGATTTTTCTTTAGGCTTAATGCATCAATATATACCTAAGTTTGTCGAAAAAACCTATTGCCCTTTTGAACTTTCAAAGAAACCTCGTAGCTACAACTTTTAAAAAATGCACCACTTGGTATGCTTAATGCCAAGTGTAAACAACTTGTTGATTTGACTTTCCAAAGATATTTTTTCTTGATTTTATCTCTCAAATCAAAACCTGAAACGTGGCATCGAGGGATAAAAGTAGCATAATTTTTTAAATTTGAGGTAGCTACTGGGTCACTTTGAAAGTTTAGGGAGTCAGTAGGTTTTATGAGACAAGTTCAGGTATTTATTAATGCATTAAGCATTCCTCTTTAGGGTTTGATCTTTTGTTATTGAGATTAAATTCTTTGAATATCTTGGCCGAGCGGTAAATTTTGTGATAAGTTTCTGGTTTGATCTTGTTCCTTAGATGCGTTGTAACATTATTTTCGATCCGAGCCAAAATCAGTGGTGTAACATTGTTTTCGATCCGAGCCAAAATCAGTGGTGTAACATTGTTTCCTATCCGAGCCAAAATTAGTGGGTTGGGCAGGTTTGATCTTGTTCGGTAATTTTTTATAATAAAAATGTTAGTTTTATTATATTCCTGTTAATTTCTTTTTTTAGAGAAAAAAAATTCTTAGGAGTAACTGGTAGGTATTTGGGAAGATGCTCATATGTATGTGAATTTTGTAAAATTCCTTCTTGATATGTATACATATGCTATGAAGATAAACTTTGACATGTATTTGCATTACCTACCAAATTCATAACAAATTTAAAATAACTTGTTCTTCCTACCAGATTTTACACTATTTATTCTTCCTACTAGATGACTATTGGGTTCCTACTAGATACTTGTTATTTTGATTCAATGCTTTGTAGATATTTATCTTACATGTGTTGTAAACTTAAGGTGAAACTAATCCTGTATTTTAGCAAATTTTGATCTTGTTCCATAATTTTTGATAATTAAAAATGTTAGTTTTATTATGTTCCTATTAATTTCTTTTTTTAGAGAAAAAATAATTCTTAGGAGTAATGGTAGGTATTTGGTAGATGCTCATATGTATATGAATTTTGTAAAAATTCCTTCTTGATATGTACACATATGCTATGAAGATAAATTTTGACATGTATTTGCGCTACCTACCAAATTCATAACAAATTTAACATAAATTGTTCTTCCTACCAGATTCATACCACATTTTACACTATTTATTCTTCCTACCAGATGACTAAATACTTGTTATTTTGATTTAATACTTTGTACATATTCATCTTACATGTGTTGTAATCAATTTCTAATGCATTTTCATTTACTTTTAAGATTATAATTATTTGTTTACTACTTTTGTACTAGTTATCTAATAAAATAAGGTTATTCCCAGTTTTCTACTAGGAACCTACCAGATTTCGGATAGTTGGAAAAAAATTTGAAAAAGTACATCGCAATGGATGACATTTCGAAGATAAAAATAAGACAAACAAAAAATATAAAGCATCATGTAAAAAAATAAAAGGTTTGAGAGATAATAAGATAAGAAAAAACAAAAAATACATGTTGAAGGTAAGGGATGTGAGGATTAACAATATGAGCATGAATCTGAATTGGATCAAAAAGTTAGGACACAAAACTTAGGGTGAAACTAATCCTGAATTTTAGCCAATTTTTATAACTTTCTCTAAAATATTTGTCATTTATTGTAAAAAATATTAGTTGTACATTTTTTGTCTTAGCACACCAGTTTTACTAGTTGGTCATTTCATGCCCCAAACATGTGATGTGGCCAACACTGTTATCGCTTAGGAGAAGCCCACAGTATTCGAAGCCCAAAGTTCTGACCCGGTCCAATATCTCTAACCTAGCTTGACATGTACTATAAAAAGCCTCTCTTCTGCTATGAGAGTTGAATCGCTGCCAAATACCTAAACCTAATCTCTTCTCCTCTTTGATTTGAAAATCCCAACGTTTGATCTAAAACTCGCTCCATCAAAGGCTTTGGATGTCTTCTGATGTGTTGTAACTAATTGTTGTTGAAGATAACCTCCTTTGAAGGACTCTACCTTGGGGATTTTGCTATATAAAGGATGTTAGGTTTAACGATTGGAAAAACTTTGCATAAAGGTAAAGTTTTCAAAAACCTACAATCTCTTAAGTGTTTTTGCAAATATATTCACTATTAAAAGAAGAATATAAAAGCTTTGTAAGTTCTTTTCACCCTAAATCTCTAAAAGGCATGTTTGGTAATTGTGGTAGAATTCTTAGCATGTTTTAGGATTGATTTGTGTTTAATATGCAATTTTTTAAAACAAGTAAAGAAATAAATTTTTATTACTCTGTCAAGAAATTTGCATAAACATGAAAGATTGTGTTAAAATTGATTTATTTTAAGTTTTTTCAAGGTTACTGAAAGATTGATTAGCATTCTATATGTTTTTCTATGAAAACGTTTTCTTTTCTCAAAAAGACTTAACTAAAATTTGCTTTGGTTTTAGTTTGTATCGTTTCTCTTCTAAGTCTAGATTACCCTCTAAGATTAAGATCTTTCTCTTCTTTTTTCCTTCTTTCAAGATAGTGCTTTATAGGATCTTTTTCTCTATAATGTTTTTCTGCTTGGCTGTAACTTGGTTGTGTTCTGTTTAAAATCACTTTAACAAAATTAAAGTCATGTGTATCTTAAGAGTCAATCGAGAGAATATTGATGGTAAATCTGATTTTACTTAATGGAAAAGTGTAGAACCCAAGTTAACAGTACTTAATAGTTTTGGAAATAGCAAACTGTATAGGATAGTGAAATTAATTGTCTACTAAGTAGACTTTTAATTAATTAAGTTGACTTAAGCTTGTTTGAGGGAAAACAAATCAATTTTGCTGTGTAATTAATAAAGTTATAACTTAGAGTAGGAAAAACTGAGTCTGTGTTGAGTATTAAGTAGTTTAGATTTGTCTCACTCAGCTCGTGCTGAGTTTCGCTTTTATTTAATTTAAACGCAATCTCTTTAACATTTAGAGACCTTATGACACATGTGCTACTAATGTCACTTGTGAAGGAACTGAATATTCCTTAGCTGTTTTTCAAGAGAAAAGGGGGCTGAAAGTAATGAAGATTCCTGTGGTCCTCACAATGCTTAAAAGTGTCAGTACGGAATGTCGGGGATTCCTCACTACAATCCAAGTAAAAGGAATTCTTTGTCATGGGTTACGTCTCAAGTGTCTCCACGCGATTCTATCAACATCAGCAAGGTCAACCAATTGGAAGACTCCACGTTTCATTATAGCGCGCCTCTCTCAGAACCAGATTGCTTGAAGATAAATGAGAATTTGTCAACGGAATTTCATCGCACCTCAACATTCAAATTTCTATATCTAAATGTCTTGGAATCTGTCTCCAAGGGGAAGATTCGAAAGATTAGAAGAGATGAGAAATTGAAGACCAGCGATCTGGTAAAGTTTGCAATGGCTACTTCATAGAGCTTCAAAGTATAAATAGAAGACTAGAGTTGATGTTCAAACATGGTGAGTCACCTCGAATTTCTCAAGAGGTAAAATGCTGTCAAAATCACTCTAGCTTTCAAAGAAATTCCATTCGCAAGCAATCAACAAACACCAAAGTTCATATCTGTTTGTAATAGAGAGACTTACTTATATTAACATTATAAGGATTCAACATTCATATAAGTTGAATCTAGCTCGCAGTTTATTTAATCTGAGTGTTAGTTTGGGAAGGGTACCCAAACTGAGTTGAGCGGTAGTTAGAGAGGATGGTACTTTCTATAATTGTGTCTACCCACTATAAACGCTTCTTTGCCTATTAAAGGAATGAATAACTAGTGGATTAAAGCTCGGAGATGGTATCCGGGGACTAGAGGCAGGCTCAGGGTTGAACCAGGATAAATCTCAGGTGTTGACGATCTATCTTTAAGCCTTAAAGCTTTAGCAGTGATAAGCTCATTCTCACTTTCTCTCTCATTCATACACTTGCTTGTAATCCGATTTGTGCTAAGTAGTCTTACTTAGATAAAGATTGAATATAATCTACGCTAGAAAAGCTGAGCAGTTTATACATTTTTATATTACACTCAGCACGCTCACTCATCACACATATCAAAACAAAACTTGGTAAATAATTTGAAATTATTAAAAGTAACAAGATAAAGCATTCACCCTCCTCTACTGTTGTTAAGAGCCTGTTTACGGACTAACAAAAAGTAAAATGAAAGCTATTTTGGTCCAAAAAAATGTCATAGGACACTGCAAGGCGTAGATGGCCTCCTTACTAAAATGACCCAAACTGAGAAACAGGACATGATGGAAATGACATATTTCACCATGATCTTGAACCTATCTGATTATGTCTTAAGAAGATTCATGGAGAGTGATAATGCTCCCAAACTCTTAGCTTATGTTAGAATCAGTCTTTATGACTAAAGATATGTAGCGTCTTACCTCAAAGAGAAATTATTTAGTTTTAAAATGAGTCACTCTAAAAGCATTGATGAAAACTTGGATGAATTTCAAAGATTAATAATGGATTGATGAAAAGTTTTTAAATGAAAATCAAGCTGTCTTACTTCTAAACTCAATTCATGAATCTTATAAAGATGTTAACATTGCCTTAAAATATGGAATTGATCACTTGGAATTAGAAGACATAATAAATGATTTACGGCTTAGGAACATGAAGTATAAGGTGATCCTAAACAAAAAGGTCAGTCAATTGATTTTGTCTTTGTCAAAGGTAAGAAAGGGAGTCATAACAAAGATAAGAACGGTAAATGGACCAATAAGCAATCTAATTCTAAAACTAGTATGGAACAAGTGAATCATGATGAAAATAAGGTTAAATCTAAAAAAATTAATTTGTTATCATTGTAAAAAGAAAGGGTACATAAGAAGGTTCTGTAGAGCAAGACCGGTATAATAAATAATAATAATAACAATGAAGGTGGAGTTGCTAATAGCACTATTGAACTAGAGGATATTGAAGCTCTTATTGTTGGACAACACAGAGATCAAGAATCTTGGAATCTTGATTTTGGTTGTACTTTTTATATGACTCCTAAAATTGAATGGTTTAAAATGTAGGAAAAGTTGATGGAGGAAAATTCTTAATGGGTAATAATTCAACTTGTGAGATACTAGGAGTGGGAACAATTGAGTTAATTCATAAAAATGGTACTAAAATTATGCTAAATAATGTTAGACATATACTAGGGTTGAAAAGGAAGTTAATATCCCTTAGTCATCTTGATAATAAAGGCCTAAGCTATACAACAAAAGGTGGCGTCCTTAAGATTTTTAGAAATGATAAATGCATTCTAACTGGAAATCTTGTGAATGGCCTGTACTATTTTGATGGTTCTACTATTGTTGGCTCTATCAATGCCATAGATTCATATGAAAAGAGTGAACTAGGGTATAAGAGACTATGACACATTGAATCAATTATCTTAGTCATCTACAAAAATCTGGTACCCTACTAATCAAGTAAAATTAATACTTGTGAAACTTGCATTATGGGAAAAACTGTAAGGAAAAGTTTTAATAATGCATCAAATACCTTCTTCTGCTTGCCTTAAATATGTACAAAGTGACCTGTGGGATTCTAGCTATGTACCTTTATCTTTGCCTGATGCTCAGTACTTTGTTAAAGTTATTGATAATTTTTCAAGAAAAGTGTGGATGTATTTTTTAAAAAATAAAAATGATGTTCTTGATAAGTTTTTAGAATGGAAAGCAATGGCTAAAAATCAGTATGACTTAAAATTGAAATTTCTAAGAATTGAAAATGATTTGGTATTCATAAACACGCAGTTTAACTCACATTATCTTGATAATGAAATAACTAGACATAAAACATGTGCTTAAACCCCTCAACAGAATGGTTTTTCTCAAAGGTATAACAGAACTTTGTTAAGCAAATATTCCAGGTCTATCCTAAATTTCCACCAAGTTTCAATGTGAATGATGTTGTATTTTCGGTAGATATCAGTTATCTACCAAATCACTACCGGCTTAAAAGATGTAAAATTTCTTTTGTAATTTTCATTTTATAAAGGGAAAAAACAAATAAAGAATATATGCAAAACATAATATGAAACACTACAAGACTCATTCCTTTTTGTTGTTAAGGAAGTTTTAATTGATTTTGGGAATTATAAATTAACTACACATCATTAAATTGTTTTTTCCATGTCAATACTAGATAACTACCAGAATCCTACCATAATGGACATGTAAAATCCATTGCTTTCATTTGCATCAAACGTATGAATTTAACAATTGAAAAAGCAAAAAAATTAACAAAAGGAAAATTACTTCCAATCATATTATATATAACGAAAAATTTATATTCACGGCAAGCCTGTTTTGTAAATTTTAAAAAACATAAAAAATATTCTAAAAAATAAATTACATGCAAACAAAGTTCATCTTGGTAATGATCTCTGGCTATCAAGCATATCAACGAGGGTTTTGAACATATCTTTGTCACTCTCAATATTCTCTTTTGACAATCTATCGTCGTGCATGTACAAACTGTAAGCAAGCCTCCTCCTTTGTTGGTAAATATTTAAATCTTGAAGCATTTGCTTCCCCTCAATCTCAAACTTGATATAGCCCAATACGTACTTCCTTGAAAATTTAAATATAAAAGAAGATAAAGTCAGCATGCATTTGAGGTAGTAAAAAACACACTAATAGATTACTTCACAAAAAATTATTGTAAAAGAAAGACACAAGTTGCTCAATAAGTTGAGACTTCAGCAATATTGTTCGTCACTTTTCTACTGATAAGTTTAATCATTTGTTCGCAAGATTTGGCTATATATTACTAGCGCCAAAAACTTGTTCACGTAAAGTATAGGTGTTGTTAGTACCTCTTATCAAATAGAAAAATGATGATAACTACAAGTATACAGTTGCGATGTAGTTTTAAAAGATATCGAACCCACAGGGAAGGAACCAAGTCTAAAGATTAACTAGGGATAAAGAAAATAAAACAATATAAAGTTTTGGATAGGAGGGTTAGAATGAAGAATGAGTAAATATAGATATGAAAGATTAGAGAATCTAAATATAAAGATTTTCCATATGAAACAAGGATAGCAGAGAAAACATGCAAGTTCAACAAAGATGTTACGATTCACTAAACTAATTTAACGGATTCGGTTCAAAATACCCAGATGTTCAATTACTCGCTGCAGAGCAACACATGAAATAACTTTTCTAAACCTAGCGTAAACGAATTAAGACGATTATATAAACCTGGACAACGTCAATACTATGCTTAGTACGGGTCGCTCTCACATATCCACATTTAGCAGTTACCATTCCAAAAATGTTGGCTCACTAAACAGCGTTATATCACAGATCCAGTGATTATACACGATATTGTTAACCCCGAAACTACTCTTAAAATTAACTCCAACACATATAACTTGATTAATATAAAAGACTTAACATGAAATACG
>CATIWQ010568547.1:0-10192 GCA_949673415.1 Euphorbia schlechtendalii | reverse complement strand
ATTGGCTTTGCTTTTATCAGGATCCATCTAAATTCCCTTTTAGCTTACTATATGCCCCAGGAGTTTTCCTGATGTAATTTCAAATACTCACTTTTTAGGATTTAGGCGTAGATTATACTTCTCGATTCTGGTGAGAAATTTGTCTAGGATAGCTGGATGTTCCTCCCTGGTGTTGGACTTCACAAGCATGTCATCTACATAAACTTCCACCACCTTGTGGATCATATCATGTAGGAGGGTTGCGGATCATATCATGTAGGAGGGTTGCAACGGCCCGCTGATATGTTGCACTAGCATTTTTCAAACAAAATAGCATTACCTTATAGCAGTATATGCCCCATTCAGTGATGAATGTAGTCTTGATCTTATCCGTTATTGCCATTAGTATCTGGTTATAGCCTGAGAAGGAATACATCGCTACCCTTACTGCGCTGTCGACCAGTACATCAATGTGGGGTAGGGGGAAATCATCCTTTGGGGAGGCCTTGTTCAGATCCTTGAAATCCACGCAAACTCTGACCTTGCCATCCTTCTTTGCTACTGGGACAATGTTGGCTAGCCACGTCAGGTATTATACCACTTCTAAGAATTTAGCTTCATTCTGCTTTGCTAGTTCAACCTTGACCTTTTCTGCCCATTCTGGCCTTAAGCGACGTAGCTTCTTTTTTACCGGCTTGATTCGTGGGTTAGTTGGGATACGGTGCTCTTCGATCCGTCTATCCATTGCAGGCATGTCCTCATATGACCAAGCAAACGTTGCCACATGCTATTTAAGTACATTTGTGATCTCTCTTTTTTCATCAGGATTCAAATCATTGGAAATTATCTCCATTTTTGGTGGCTCATTTGTACCCAAGTTAATTTCGTTTAATGATGTATCATGAATGTTAAAGACGTTATGTGTATGATCATATGAATGCATGGTGCCATCAGGCAGAACATCAAACAAGTAAGCAAAATCATCTTATTTCATTGAATTGGTAAAATTGTCAAAAAATCATAATTGTTCAAAAATACATCATCTATATCCTCCTCCACAGGTGGAGGGGCTTCAGTTGATGTAGTGATAGGTTCTACTTTCTCTGCAGAGAATACTTCTATCGGTGGATCTCCTATTCTGCTTTCATCAGTTACTGTGTTTTACTCCCAGATTGGAACGAGATAACATGGTGAGAACTGGTGGGTATTCTTATCTCCATTCTATCTAGGTGATGTGCATGGTATGATAGTTCATCAAAGTCTGGCAGATGCCTCCTTTCTAGATGGTAGCGGTACCATTCTTGTACTCCTCCTATTATTAGCCATACCGCAGAAGTCTCAGATGGTCTTGGCGCCAGTACCAGATATATAAGCATCCACCGCCGTATGTAGCTGGTGAGCGATTCTCCCTGTCTTTGCCTGCACGTGAGTAGATCTCATATGGCCTTTCCTGGGGGTTCTAAGAATGTGAAATCGGTCTAGAATTCTGCAGCGATGTATCTCCAGTTAGCCTTAACCTCCTCTAACTGCATATAATACCGTTGGCTTGCTACTCCTGCTAGCGAGCACGGGAACAATGTAGCTATAATATTCTATGAAAGACCCTGTGCTCGACACAGGGTGTAAAACATAGATAGATGAGTAGAGGGTTCCTCATCTCCATTAAATATTGTCATTCTGGCCAAGCTGAAACTAGCCCTTGGGACTTACTCTCGTTCTCTCCTTGCCTGACTGCTTCACTTAGACTCAAGTATTTCCATCACATTATCTGGATTCATTCCTAACCCGATTGCCATCACATACTATTCACCCTTTCTTGCTAATGCTTCCACTGAAAAGTACACTTTCCCTAAGATGTCCCTTCCTACGTTGAGTGACATAGGTTTCTGGCCTGTAAACATGGGCATTCCGGCAAGATTGATCTCAACAGCTTCAATTTTACCTCCGCACCCTTGGCAGTTTGATTCCTCCTCCAACATCTCCAATACTTGATTAGGGTCGCTTCCCGACCCAACCGTTAACACAAATTCTCCCAGCCCCTAGGACATGCATTTCATAACCTTCCACCTCTTTGGCTCGGAGTCAATTGTTCCCTCTCTTGCTCCAAACCTCGGTGAGGGGCTGGTCTTGAGGGTAGGCTTGAGAGTAGGCTCATGGATGACCTTATCAGAAACTAGCTTCTGAATAGCTTTCAGCAGCTCCTTGCAATTATTTATGCGGTGACCCACGGTCACATGATAATGATAGTAATTATCCTTCTCTTCAGGCTTGGGAGGTACATGCGTCTTCAGGCTGTTTAGTTGATTGGGTTCACATAACTTGGTGAACAGGAACCCCAAATTAGCAGCATATAGCGAGATGCCACAATATTCTTCCTTTAGCAACCTAATGGCGGCTACCTTCTCCTTCCTCTTCGACTATACTACCAGTTGCTTCACTTTCTGCCCTTGCACATGAGTGGCCAAGAACTGTTTCCAGAGTTCAGCCATCCCAGGCTATTGAAAGATACTATTTGGGATCTCTAAGAAATCCCCATATTGTGAACTTGGGTTGTACTGCCCCAAACACTGAAATGTCTGAGGAGGTCCGCCCCAGCTTGGCACGGTGGGTTGAGCCACCCCTTGAGTAAGAGAAATGTAATTGGAAGAGGGCCTATCTTCCGAAGACCTCATTACCCTTTGTCCGAAAGTAACATGCCACGGCTGCCCTTGGAGGAACAGGGCGCCCACCTGTGGCTCATACACTACTTGCGGTTGACCCTGATAGAATGCAGGGGTGATTGCACCAACCCTTGTGAACACTGAAGGTCTTCTTGTTAGAGTTGTGTCACCAGCATTCAGCACCACATCATTCACCCTCTACTTGGGTGACGATTGGTTATCTTGGGAGATCTGCCTTGCCCCCAGAGCCTCTTTTCTAACCACATTTTCTTCCTGCTAATTAGACATGTTACAGAAACTGTGAGAAGTGTCTTGATCTGAATCTGATGAGATGTGACTAGAGATAAATGGATCAGCCGACCAGAAGCCATGTTCCAAGTTTTCTAGAGAAGTGGCTTCTTCCCCCTAGCCCACACACAAGGAGATCGCTAGGGAATGCATGTAAAATCAGGATGTGTGATTGATGCGTGAGATGTTTAATGTTATGGCTGCAAAAAAGGGTTAGCGTGCCATGATGTAAGATAAAAATTACATAAAAAAAGAACAAAATCGTTAGTCCATGCGATGAATGACGGTCCATTGGTTTTGAGATCTGTATCTTATCCTTGGGACAACGTAAAGTGGAATGATGTAATGAAGTGGCCTAAATTACCCGTGTGGTGATAGGTTAAAGGTTTGAGAGCTAACTCTCTTTGTGTGTGAGTAGGCTATGTGACGTACTCTAGTGTAAGGTATTCCCTAAATTTATGGAGAAAAATACCGTAAGTAACACATAAATGAATGTTTTGGTCATTTTACCCCTATCGGGCCAAAGTCTTAGATGTCAACAGACATTATCACTAAGGGTATGTAGTGATGCGTGAGCAAAAGATCATCCTACGAGGGTTTGGGTTAGGAAAATAACTGGGATATCCTATGTGTTCAAGTTTACCTAAGGTAGGCTTTTGGTGTAGACGGGTGCCCAAGAAGGGTGGTAATTCAGACTCCAAATGGGTATCGTATCCGGATTTTGGTAAACAAGAATGTGGGTAAGTGATGCAACATGATTCTAGTTGGTTTCAAGTCATCCTAAGGTGACACAATCTCGAGTGTCTACTAGGTTCCTATTTATGAGTGACATAAAAAGTATGAGTGTGTGCCTTTAAGTGTCTGCACAAAAATTTGTGGTTAGCATGGCATATTTGTACAATGCATGATGAGTCGGAAAGTGGTAAGCACTTAGCACATAGCACACAATATATTTCTTCCAACCATACAACTCCCGCACATATGGTTTTTGGCTAGTCTCTATCCTAAGGTTAGGTTCATCTTAATATCGCGAGGATACTAAGGAGCGTACCTGCAGGAAAATATAATGCATGATCTCGTGTTTAGGTAACAACCTAGGGAGAATGCCTATGGTTTATTTACATGAGGGTTTAAAAATGGGTTGCTGATGCAGAAGGTTCTTGTTACACTGAATACACTCCAAGCCTCTCCCCAAATAGGTTCTAACGAAGGAGGTACATGCGATATGGCAACAAGTGCTCCACTCGCTCAAATACTATCTTTTCTTAGGGAGGCAGATTAGTACAAGAGAAAGTTTCGCGGTAATAGGGGTACCTTAGACTTATGGGCTAATCCCTTCTACTACAATGCGTTATAATGAATATGTAAAAATTAAGAGAAAATGGAATAATGTGATAAATAATTTTCGGCACTTATCCAAAAACTAAAACCTTTTGAAAAATAAGTTTTAGAAAAATCCCCAGTGGAATCGCCACTGCGAGCGGGCGAAATGGAGCGGTGGGCCGAAAGCGCACGGATTCATAGGCGCGGTCCACCGGGGTGTTTTTGAAAAAGAAGAAAAAGCACAGGGTCGGGGACCCGGGAGAAAAAGGTTAAAAGAGAAAAAGGTGAAAAACGTTTAAGATCGGTTCAAACCCGAATTCATCGTCTCTTAGTGTGGAGTCGCCACCTGGATTAGCTCTTTCCTGGAATTAGAGTCCTGAGGTTTAACATCTAGGGGACGGCCCACCAAGACACAGAGATTCGGGTCCGGGATAAGTTGCTTATTTCTTATTGGATCACATTAAATTACATCTATAGAAAACCATTTTCTTTTAATTGTGCATATTCACACTTAGGTCATTTTGGAGTTTATATGCATGAACCACGTATTGGAAAATAATAAATCATTCACAAAGTGGAAAAATAAACCATCCACAAAATAGTAAGTAAATGCGGAAAGTAAGTGCGGAAAATAAAAATTACAAGGCTTTAAAAATCGGGGGATGCAACCGCCCGCTAACCTATTAATTACATTTCCCAAAAATTGAAATTACAATACCTGAAGGAAAATTAAAATCTTAAACATACATCTAATCCTAATCTACCTGCATCCACAAAGGTTAGCACAGGGTATAACACGTATGTTCGATTTTTAATTTAACGAGGCCCGCGTGGCCTAAAAAAATCAATCACTATATTATTTGTTATTTAAATAAAACCGTTCATTTTATTAGCACATTGGTTGCTCATTTTAATTAATGAAATTGCTCGCATGGTAAAAAGTGTGGTCTGTTATCCGGGAAAATATTTTATTCCCTTCGTGGGGGTGTTCCTAGATACATCTCCTTATAATAAAAAAAAGATGAAGAAGAATTACAACAATTGAAATAAAAATAAAAATAATTAAAATTCTAGGTTCATAGACGAAATCAGAAAAAGAAATCAAACACTAAAAGCACGAGATTTGCAGTTCTAGGAACTCAGAGGCTTACCCTTACATAATGAATCCACGTCAAAGAATCCGATCGGTCCTTGAGAAATCCTCCTCGTCTTTTAAGTTTAGGTAAAAATGTTGTAGTAGAAAGTCCAAAAATTGTTCATTTTAATTCTTAGAAGAAAAGGTCATTCTAAAGCTATATCTTTTTGTCTGAAAATTTTGGGCTCTAAATATCGAAAATGATCCTACTATTTATAGGAAAATCTCGAAAAAAACCAAAAAAGGAAAGATTTTCCGGTAAGGGGTCTCGCCGAAAAAAAACTCCGACAATACCCCTTGTGGCTGCTTTGGCGAGGCCATGTGCCTTGCCAAGCTCTTTGACGAGACAGGGGCCTCACCAAAGCTTGGAAAGGCTTGCCTCATCGAGCCCCCTTCGGCGAGGTCCGCCTCGCTCGCCTTTGGCGATGCGGATCCCCGGATCAGATTTTACGTCATTTTTTATGTAGTTTTTTTAATTTTTTAATTTTTTTAAATTAATTTTTGAATAAAATTAAATAATTTTATTAAAAACTTCCTTTTGAATTAGAGACGAGGAGAATTCTCATTCGGATGCATCAAGATACTTGAAAATTGTGTGATTCAAGGATAAAATCCTAGAAAAGCCGTCATCATCAAACGCGCAAGCTGGTACAAAATCCCGTGCTCACACTTACATCTCCTTTGAATCAACATATTACAATTTGACATCTCCATGTAGAACATGATCCCTTATGAAGTGATGTCTAATAATGACATGCTTCCTCCTGCCATGTTGAACTAGATTCTTGGATAGGTATTAGGCTCTTTTTATCACACATAACTTTGAGGCATTTTGACTTTATACCATAATCCTCTAGTTGTTGCTTGAACAATGTTGTGCTACGCAACTTCCTACTACCATGTACTCAGATTTTGCAGTACTCATCGCAACAGAAGTCTGCTTCTTGTTGTACTGGGAGACAAGACATTCTTCAAGAAAATGGCATCCTCCAGTGATGCTTTTCCTATCGAGCTTGTCCCTTCTATAATCTACATTTTTGTATCCTCTAGGAGTGAAATCTAATCTATTGGGTTACCACAGACCTACATCAATAGAACCTTGCAAGTATTGGAGAATTCTCCTAACAGCTGCTAAGTGAGATTCTTTGGGGTCAGCTTGATAACATGCGCAATAACATACACAGTATTGAATATCAGGCCTACTAGTAGTTAAGTAAAGGAGAGAATCAATATTACCTCTATGAACTTACTATATATAGGCTTAGTAGCTTCATCCGTACTTAAAATTGTGTTAGTGGCCATGGGAGTGAACATTAGCTTTGAATGCTTCATATCAAACTTCATTAGGACTTTTTTTTCATATTTTTCTTGGCTAATGAAGATTCAATCTTCACTTTACTTAATTTTCAATCCGATGAAAATTTTGAGCTCTCCCATCATTGACAAACTCGCTCTTCATCTTCTTACTAAACTATTTGCAAAGCTTTTCATCATTTGCAACACATTTTCTTTTCTTCGCTTGATAAATAGAGTTTTATCTACTTTGCCTCTTTCATAGCCTTTGCTAAGTAGGAAGTTTGTCAGCCTTTCATACCCAGCACGAGGTGTTTGCTTCAATCCATAAAGTGATTTCTTCAGTTTGAAGACATGCTCAGGAAAGCCTAAAGGCTGGTGCACATACACTTCCTCTTGAATGAAGCCATTTAGGAAAGCACACTTGACATCCATTAGAAATAGTTGAAATTCATGAGATGAAAAAGCATAGAGAATCCTAATTGCTTCAAGATAAGCGACAAGTGCATAGGTTTCATTATAATCGATTCCTTCTTGTTGGTTATAGCCTTAAGCAACAAGTCTAGCCTTGTTCTTGACAATAACGCCATCTTCATCAAGGTTCAAAAAAACCCATTTGGTGTCGATGATTGATTTTCCTTTGGGCTTCGGAAACATCATAGAGCTTAAGCTGATCTGATTCCTCTTATGTCACGATCGTTTAATTGTCATCTCCTTTCGCATCATCAAACTTCTTAGCTTCAATCAATGAGATGAAAGCTATATGGCTCATCATCCTACTAAGCTAACCTCCCATCATTATTGGATTATAAACATCATCTATAGTATTTTTGATTGGGTGATTGTGATGAGTTATAATCTATCTTGGAAGACTCGAATCTACAACGAGAGTCTCTACATTGGGTTATTGAGGCTGAGATTAAAGTTCTACAACGAGAATCTCCAACATAATTCTTCGAAATGAAAGTTCTAGAATTCACATTCATGATTACTCCAGATTCTACAGATTTTAGTTCCTAGTTCATTCATTATATGGTTACTAGTTTAACAAAAGGCTCAAAACTCAAAGGTTTCATCTTTGCTACTCAACAAACCACCCATGTGAATCTTATGAAGTCAATAACAACCACCAAGGAAAATCTCTTTCCACCCATACTCATAGGTTGAACGGGGCCAAAAAGATCCAAGTGGAGGAGCTCAAACAGTCTCTTAGTTACTACCTTGTTAATTGATCTAAATTATTTTCTAGCCTTCTTACCAAGTTAACAAGCTGAGCAAAGCTTATATTTCTCAAAGCTGATACTAGGTTAACCCACAACTAGTTGCTTTTTAGATAGTTTAGACAAAATGTTTTATGCCAAAGCCACGAGCTATCCTCCTTATATATGAGATACACATTAGTGGAGCTAGGAGATAAATCAATCATATAAACATTATTAATTCTAGGAACAAAGAGAATAGTAAAATCAATCTTACAATCAATAACTGAGCAACCTACTGAGTTAAATGTAACTCTCTTACCTTTGACACAAAGCTGAGCTACACTAAGAAGATTAAACATGAGTCCTTTCACCAGTGATACCTCTTCGATTGAAGGAAAACACCCACTATACCGCTTCCAGCTATCTTGCCTTTTAGGTTTTCTCCAAAGCTAACACTTCCTTTTCTTTTGCATTTCAATGAGATGAACAGAGTTTCATCTCCTATCATATACCTTGAGCACCTGCTATCCAAATACCACATTCTAGTATCATCAGCGGATCTTAGGGTCACCTAGAAAGCAGTTATGTTTTCTTAGGTTCATACTTTTGAACTAGGTCCTCATTTGTTAGTAGTGCTTAAGTTACTCTAGTGGTACTCATAATAATAACCATTTTATGCCCGAACATGACATTAGCATGTCCAACTTTCCCTTAAAAGCTACATGCTTATTTTGGTTAAGGCTAGCTCACTTTCTTCTTTAAAGGAGACTTCTTCCCCTTATTAGAATTGCTAGTTTGGTTACTCAGAGCTTGATTGTTAGCTTGAGGTGGAACCTATTCCTTCATCAAAGCTGCTACCTCAACACCCAACTCATCTAACTGCTTAGTGAGCTTATTGTCATGACATTCATGATACTCAGATTTTTCTTAAAGAAAGCAGATATAAAGAGATAAGGAAGCAATTATGTCTTCCTAATCTTCACTTCTCCTCATTATCTCTTTGATGTTCTTGACCACATGTTAGTCAGTTTCATTATATCAAAGAGTACCTGGGCGAACTACTCAATGGACAAAGGGATTTAAGAATGTACTTCAATTTGGTGGTTCTTCCCTTTCTTCCACTCAACTATTGTCTCAGTAGTGGAATGGTTACCATTTGAGGTAGATGCTGAGCTCTCGCTCTTCTCTCCATCAATCGCCATCAAGTAGAGGTTGGCAGAGTCAGTTGCTTCTTCATCAGATGATGAAGACTCTTCTGAATTTCTCCATGTGGTAGTAAGTGCCTCATTTTTTCACCCAAACTTCTTCTTGAATCTATACTTTTTGGATTTAGGACCAGACAACTAGATATGACCTTTTTCACATCTAAAGTGTTTGATATATTCGTTGCATTCCTTCTTTTATCCTTCATCAGCTCCTCGCCGATGCCGAGTTACCTTGTTTTTGCTAGGAAACTTCTTCTTGTTGTTGAATTTCCCATCCTTCTTCATAAAGCACTTCTCGTGAGAAGCGCCATTTTCTCATTTGAATCATCACTGGTTGATTTGTCAAGATGAGTCAGCTTTCAAGACAATAGCTCTACCTTCATTCTCCTTACCTTTACTCCTCTTAGAGTTATCATTATATTTCCTCAATGATATCTCCTGAGTCAGCAAGGTAACTATCAGCTCATCATAACTATAGGTCTTCAGATCATGAACCTCCTCAATAGCTCTCTTCTTTCCATCCCACTCCAAGGTGAGAACTATAAGGATAGTCTTCACCATCACTTCCTTAGTGAATCCTTGCGCAGCCTCTTCAGTTCATTGATAATGTTAATAAACCTAGTTTTCCAATAGAATTGGGGGATTCCAAGCTCGTTCAAGAAATACGGCCAAAATTAGCAAGGGCATCTGCTATCATATTGCCTTCTCTAAACACATGCTTAACCAATAGTTGCATCGTTTTCATTAATTGTAAACATTCCATCTAAGTAGTCTGTATGTGCCAAGGAACCCTCGTGCTTTTTGTTTGAATTATTTGAACCACAAAAGTCGAGTCACTTTTGAGCCAAAGTTGGATCTAACCTTTCACTAGTGCAGAAATGGCTTTTGGGGACGGTTTTTTTGGCTTTTCCGGACGGTTTTGAACCGTCCGCACAAGCTGCGACGCGATTGATAAGCATTAATGTGGACGGTTTTGAACCGTCCGGAATAAGGAGAATTCCGGACGGTTATTTTAAAGGAACCGTCCGTATTGCTATTTAAGAACATTTCAATCCGGTTTAGAGAAATACGGACGGTTCTATTAAAAGAACCGTCCGTAATGATCAT
>CATIWQ010568329.1:0-16526 GCA_949673415.1 Euphorbia schlechtendalii | reverse complement strand
TTATCTTTAGACCTGGTTCCTTCCCTGTGGGTTCGATATCTTTTAAAACTACATCGCAACTGTATACTTGCAGTTATCATCATTTTTCTATGTGATAAGGGGTATTGACAACACCTACATTTATTTGTGAACAAGTTTTTTGGCCCAGTTATTAGCCAATAGTTCACGAGATTTTGGAACCATTATTGATTAAACTTATCAGTAGAAAAGTGGCGAACAAGTATGGCAAAGCTTTTAGAGAGCATGTCCAAAGTGATAGTCACTATGATACCGAGATCGATAGGGTGATCAAATCAGTTGATGCTGTGGCAAAGAAGGTAGACAAATAGCCCGAGTTGAACATTGACTCCCTAATAGGCAAGTTAGATGTTGTTTGGTAGGAGGTTAATGACAACATAGATGATCAAGTGAAGAAGATAAAAAAAGGCCATCTTTGAATCCATCAATAAGATTTTTCTAGAGCCCACTAAGTCTCTTGACTTGGACAACGATCTCTTAGAGCGTAAAAAGTTAAACACGCTCAAGGTCAAGATTGAAGATCTACAAAAGAATGTGGGATAGCTTGTGACCACTAGGACATATGATGCGAAGGATATCGACTACACTGCAAGATGTATGTCATTCATCTGCCCAAGGATCCTTGATATGGAAGCTAAGATGAAGATCTGCCTAAGATTTCAAAGCTTTGTTGCATTGCTTTCAACAATTCACTTGCCAAGCCTTTGATCAGATCGCTCATCTTTCCAGGTGCCATCATCTGCTACTCACTGAACTTAATAACCAAGACTTCTTAACAACCAAGGGAAAAGTGATGCTGGAGCAAGAGATTTCTCTGCTGATTATTGGCAGACAGAAGGATTTTTCAGTTTGCTTTGGACTCCTTTAACATCTGCCTTGAATAAATTGTGAAGGGACACCTTACAAAGGGGAAGAAGGTAACTGAAGAAGTAACTCGAACTACAAATCTTAACAAGTCATCTCTGCCAATACAACCTCAGCATGAACAACAATAGCAATAGTAAAATCAATCCTTCTCTCAGCCTGACTCTTCTCATTAGCACAAATAGGTGTAGCTCTAGTATAGGCAAATCATTGTAATAAGACTTAATGTAAAATTTAAGTCAGAACACAATTTGTATACTGACTAAGTACTTTTAATATTAATAAAAATTGCAATTTTTTACCATATCAAGTTAAGAGCTTCTTAACTTAGTAAATTTTGCTATGTATGTTTGTTATATCTGCTTATATACTGATGTAGAAAAATATACAAAAGACCAATTTTAAAGAAAAGCTGAAGTAAGACAAAGTCCCAAATCGAAGAAAATTTCTCTAAGAATGGGGGAGTTAAGAAGAAAGTTCACTCAGTATGTGGGAGACCATACTGACTAAGGAATTCACTCAGCATGGGGGAGTCTTACATCGCTGTCCATGTATTTCTATATCTTTAAACTGTTTATTCAATTAATCTCTTCTACTACCTAGTTTGTTATCTATCCAAAATAGGGGAGATTGTTGAACCCAAGTTAATAGTACTTCACAATACTTAAAATGTTTTAGAAATAACAAACTATCTAGGATAGTGAAATTAATTAAGTACTAAGTAAACTCTTAATTAATCAAGTTTACTTGAGGTTGTTTAAGGGAAAACAACTCAATTTACTAAGTAATTAGTTAAATTATGGCTTAGAGTAAGAAACTGAGTCAGCCTAATATTACATAGTTTAAAAAGATATAGACTCTGTTGTGCTGAGTAAGCTTTTTGTGATAAAAGCTGAGTTACTTTGACACTTAGAGAAATAATTGACACATATGCATTTAACGATTTCTGTGAGAAACTAAATATCCCTTTGATGCTTTTTAGGAGAAAAGGCGCTGAAATTAAAGAAGATATTCAAGTGGTCCTCACATCCAAAAGGTGTCAGTATGAAATGTTGGAGATTCCTCACTAAAGTCCAAAGTAAAATGAATCCTCTAATATGTGGCAGTTCTTAGTGTCTCCGAGCAACTTTGCAACCTCAGCAATGTCAACGAATCACAGAATTCCACGTTGCAATTCGCACACCTCTCTATCAGACCAGATTGCTTGAAGATATATGAGTATTTGACACTTTGGATTGATGAATTAATCTCACGCCTAAAAGTTCAAAATCTCTGTCTCCAAACATCCTAGAATTTGTTTCAAATGGGAAAATTTGAAAGATTTGAAGAGAAGAGAAATTGAGAAAGCTGTCAGGATGATAAGTTTACAACGGCTTCTTCCAAGATCTTAAACTATACGTTCAAACTTGGTGAATCACATTGAATTTCTTGAAGAGATGAAACTTTATTAAATCAATCACAGCCTTCAGAAATTCCAAATCAAGCAATCAAGCAAAGGCAAATCAATCATATCTTTTTGTAATAGAGAGATAGCACTTAAGATTTAACATTGTAAAAGGACTCAATGTTTCTGTAAGTTGGAATCCTTGGTTCACATTTTTTGTTAATAAATTTGAGTGACAGTTTAGGAAGGGTACCTAAACTAGGTTTGAGAGGTAATTAGAAAGGAGGTTACTTTCTATAATCGCTTCTACCCGCTGTAAAGGCTTATCCACCTAAGAAGAAAAGAAACTCTAGTAGATTAAAGCTCTAAAAGGAATCCAAAGACTAGAAGTAGGCTAGGGGCCGAACCAGGATAAATCTCAAGTGTAATCGTTCTAACCTTACTTGCTGTTTTCTCATCCATCATTCTCTCATTTTCATAAATATTCGCTTGAAAAACCAATCCAAGCTAAGTAAAGTACTCATTAGCGATTAAAGATAAACTATGCTAGCAAAGCTGAGCAGTTTATAGTTTTAAGACCCAGCACAATGCAATTTTCACTCAACACGCACCTAAAAATAGAACTTGGTAAAAGAATTTTAGAAATTTTAAAAAGAACCAAGAAACGCATTCAACCCCTCTGCAATTAATATTAACCCATTTAGGACCAACAAAAAGTAACAAGTTGATTTTTGGGATTTGTTTGAAAGCGGGATAAGGATCGGTGAGGAACAAGTAAACTAATCAAACAATTCCTTTCTTTGTTCAAGACTTATCACAAATTTAAGAAGAATTTTTATTTTTTCTTAAGAGCTTTATGAATTTTTTGATCAAAATTTCGAACCATAATACAAAAGCTCGAGTCATATTCATAGAGAAAAGTGGGTACGATTTGGGTAAAAAATCAATCCAGGATAAAGGAAATAATTTAAATCTTTCTTTCAATTTAGGTTTATTACAGTATCGATTTTGTGATCCCACAACCATTTTTTGTGTTTCACTATAGGAAAAAAATGGCTTTTAGTTAGCTAACTAAGGAGGAAATTTAAGTGATTCTGGTACCACGATGTCGATCATGGTACCGTGATCATGAAGGCAATACTGTGATCAATTTATCCCAGTAGCCTGCCTACCCCACTCATTGACAACTTTGAGATTTTGACTGGGTTTTGAAGTTTTTTGCACAATTTCTGGTAGGTTTTGAAGGTAAATTCAAACAATTAACTTTGAACCTAAAATATTTGGCTTAACAAAGTACAAAATAAAAATCTTTCAACGTCTACTTACAGGGTTGCGAAAAATCCGTGCTCATAGTTTGCCCCTCGTAGGTCATAATAGACTAAAGTCTTTAATGATCGTGCAATAGAGAGTGTGGGAAGTGTAAGAGACCAAAACTAGGTTGGAGGCTTGTTGGGGAATATGATCATTCCTTGATTGATTTTTTATAAAATAAAATTTTTTATCCCTTCAATCAAGAATAACCATATGGTGGTGAACTTTGGCATCCATCGCTTGACATCCATGACATGCGGGGGGTACTCACTCATTTATGAGATAAAACATGTATTTGGAAGTTGAAACTGGATAAGTGAGGATTTTTGGATTTCTTTGTGATCAATGCCACAAACTAGCAGTTCACGATAAAAGAGATAAGATTCTTTATGATCTATGCCACTAACTAGCGGTTTACAATAGAAAATGTGGAATATTCCCTATGATCTATGCTACTAATTAACATTTCACAGTAGAAAAGATTGGATTTTCTTTGTGATCTATGCCACTGAATAGCATTTTACAATAAAAAATATGAGATTTTCTTTGTCCACTATACCACTAGCAGTTCATAATAGAAAGGATGGAATTTTCTTTGTGATCAATGCCACTGAATAATGGTTCATAGTAAAAAAAGATAGGATTTTCCTTGTGATATATGCCATTGAATAGCAGTTCACAATATAAAAGATGAGTTTCTTGTGATTAATACCACTAAATAGTGGTTCATAATAGAAAAGATGAAATTTTCTTTGTGATCAATTTCATTGAATAGCGATTCACAGTAGAAAATGTGGAGTTTCTTTGTGATCTAGGCCACTGAATAGTGGTTCACAATAGAAAATATGAGATTTTCCTTGTGATCTATGTCATTAACTAGTGGTTCACAATTAAAGAAATGAGATTTTCCTTGAAATCTATGCCACTAAATAACGGTTCACAATAGAAAATGTTGAACTTTCCTTATCTAAGCCACTAAATAGCAGTTCACAATAGAAAATGTGGAATTTTGCTTGTGATTTATGCTACGAAATAGTAGTAGACAATGTAAAATGTTGAATTTTCCTTGTGATTTGTGCCACTAAATAGGGGTTCAAAATAGAGAAGATGAGATTTTCCTTGTGATCTATGCTATTAAATAGCAATTCATGATAAAAAAGATGAGATTTTCCTTATGATTTATGCCACTGAACAACGGTTCACAATAGAAAATGTGGAATTTTCCTTGTGATTTATGCTACTAACTAGCGAAAATGTGGAATTTTCTTTGCGATCTATGCCACTAAATAGCAGTTCACAATAGAAAAGAGAGAATTTTTCTTTGTAATCTAGGCTACTACATAGCGGTTTATAATAAAAAATGTGAAATTCTCCTTGTGATCTCTGCCACTTAATAGCGGTTCACAATAGAAAATATGGATTTTTGTGACAAGTCTCTGGGGAAAAGTGAAAAAATTTTAAGGATTTATTGGGATTTGTTTAGGAAAAGTGAATAAAATAGATTGATATTCGAAAGAACTAAAAATTTTTGAGGTGGAACTTCGATTTTGCTTTGGGAAAGGTGAATAAATTTGATTGGTATTTGAAAGGATTAGAAATTTTTGAGACGAGAACTTTTATTTTACTTTGGCAAAGCTTTGCATAGACTTTGAGTTTTGATTTTTGGAGAATTTAGAAAGTTCGAATTTGGTGAGATTGAAAATTTTGAAATTTTTTAGAAGGATTAGGAATCCTGGCTGGGAATTTTTGAAAAGAAGTAAGAATTGGAAATTTGGAAAAATTGGAAATTTCAGAATTTGACCATCGGGTTTTTCAGAAAATATGCCGGGGAAAATTTGTGTGACTTTCGAGTTTTTAAGAATAATAGGGATATGACATATATATGCATAAGGTATAAACTTTCAAACTAACCATTCCTTTTCTAATACAACTCCTTCGATTCTCAACTAAATCCCAAACCGTTAATCATGATGTTTCACAAATGCGAAGCCCAGAACGCTAGGATGCTCTTCAAGGTAGATTTAGAGGTGATCGATGACTTAGAGATGAGGTGACTCCTGATTCACAAGTCGTATTACCTTGAATCTACTGAGTGGAATTTGGAGCTTGGATGAGGGACGGAGCCTACTCCCCAACCACCATCATCTATCACACGCTTCACTTGAAGAGGTTAGTAAATCACCATCCTCTTTAGATTCGAAACTATATATTTTTGAGCTTTTTAAAATTTTGGGTAAATTGATTTGAAACATTGGAAATATGCATGAATGTTTGATTTTTTGATGGATTGATACTCCCAATATGTTAGAAAACATCTAGGCATTGATTTTAAGGCTTGGATTGACTCAATTTAGTGTTAAATTTTGGATCTTAAGATGAGAATCTAAAAATAGGCGAAACTATCATGGCTAGGGCTTGATCCAGATTGAACCCTACGGAACACAATACCATGATCACTTGAACACAATATTGTGTTCATGGATGCCTATCGGGATCACAGGCATAATGGTCATCCGCGATGTAGTTTTGCATTTTTCCATTTTTGCTCATTATATATTGTACGCAATGGAAGTGTTTTGGAATTGGCGATGCAAGTAAACATGTTTTAACTCTTTGATTGATATTTTGGAAACAACATATTTTTCCCCTTTACTCAAGAGTTAAAATGTAAGTAAAATAATAAATAAAATTATAGTGTAGAAGAAATTTGGCGTTGTCCGAAATCGTATGGAGGCACCTTTGAAAAGGTTGAATATGCCCCTTGCATGAACCTTTTCTTAACTTTGAACATCGAGATAAAATGATTCCTTTAATACTTTTAGAGGTTATAATTTTAAGAGAAAACTTTTGTGGAAAATAATTTAAGTTGAGAAAATAAATGATTGGTGAATAGGTATTAACGAGAAGGTGAATGGATGGATAAGTGGTAATTTGCAGAGAAAATGGAGATATAATGGCTAATTTTATTTGACTGAGTAGACTAGATAATCCGGCCAAGAAGGGAGGGCTGAGGTAGCCAAGCGAGGGGGCGAGAAAGTGAGTCGGCCCTAAGTGCCAAAGTGACATGATAGTTGGTAAATGAGGATTGAATGTGGCAGTTGAAAGTGAAAAGTAGTGAAAAATGATCTTTGAGGTCCATAATGAATTCTCTATATGAATGATTCAAATCAGAATTTTCAAATCACTTTTTACTTTTTCACATTTTCTTTTCTAAAGCTCATCTCTCTAGATTTTCTCTCTCTAGACTTTTGAAAATGCAAACCAAGTTATATGGACGACGCCCTTACTCCATGCACTTGGAGGACCTTGAAGCTAGATCTCACGACATGCAAACCTATTCGTTGTCATAGGGTTATTGGCTCTAGATGACTGATATATTCATAGGATACACTCCCGAGTCAATTGTTTCTTTGTTTACAGCCCTGGAGGAGCACTCCTCTTTGGACATTTAAAATTAGAAATTTAAATATGAAATGTAGGATTAGAAATGCCATGAAAATTAGATTAGACATAATTATACATGAAAATATATTAAGAAAATGCAAACAAGTTAGAAAAATAGAATGGAAAATGAGACGGGGTTGATATCAACGTCATTTGGGCTGTACTAGCATACCAGTTTGGATTACTTCCGGCTAAAGAGTCGGTACATATCCAATCTATACACCAAAGGGACAATGCTAATACCATTGTTGTCCCTTGGGGAGACTTAAAGGTCAAGCCAGTACCAGCTTGATGTAGGATAGGTATCGATTTTCAACCCCCCGATACGCAAAACTTATGCAGGGGGACCCTAAATGCAATTTTTTACTAAAAATGGGGTCAAAATGTGATTTTTGGATAAATTTTTAATTAAATGGAATTTAATTGTTGAATTAAATTAGGAATTAATCAAGAATCAGAATTAAATTGAAAAGAGGTCCAAGTCTAAATGAATTAATTTTTCTTTAATTCTAAGTTATGAGTTGAATTTATTTTAATTAAAATAAATAGATTAATGCATCGCTAATGAAACCTAAAATGAAATGAATGAAAAATTTATCATGATCTGGCTTTAGTTCCATAGATCTAGTCTTATGAGATTAGAGGTGCGCTCAGTCGATATGGGAATGGTGGGCTTGGATTAGAGCTGATGCGACTGCGAGATAAGATCAGAGATTATTAGCGATGATAGAGGCCACACTCTTCCTCCGATCTCGAAGGGACTGAGTCACATTATTGTTGGATTATTGATTAAGAGGTAGAATGAGACCACCCATACCTTTCATCTTCCCATCGGGGAGCTCACCATCACCCCCTCAGATATAGTTGCGATGACGGGGTTGAGATGGACCGGGAGGACCATTAGATTTGAAGTGTTCATGGATCACTTCCATTATGTCAGAGCTGTTAGGTTCATGATAAAGAGTTCGATAGGTTTCCCTGACCAATTGAGCTTAAATTCGATCCATTCAGCTCGAGGTTGATTATCATTGCCTCTTCCTCGAGTACCCCTATATGTAAGAGTGGTATTTTAGGGAGAGGATCATGAGGTGGAGGGCGAGCAGGACCGCTAGGAGGAGGGTCCCACCATGCATGCCCACTGGATTACTTTGGCCTCACCTATTCCTGGTTGATGAGTTCACAATTTTCTTTGAGGGTAGAGGATACCTTTGGTCACTCACAGATATTAGGACTTTATAACCTATTTACTTCCTCCCTTCCCGAGGAAGTGGCTTGATGATGTGCCCTTAGAGCTAGCGATCAAGGATGCTCCCAACGATGGGGATAATGATGATGATGATGATGATGATGATAATGATGTGGATAATCCTCCCAAGGCTGGAGATGAGGGCATGAGACTAGAGGGAAGTCCTCCTCCGATGGTGGTTGATTTGGCTACCCCTGATGCTAGTGATGCAAATTAGGGAGCATGATGTTTTGGCACGGTATCACTTGGCTCCTCTAGGTCCAGGTGTATGAGGGCTTTTTTCAGGGTAAGCATTATTATCTTCGATTTTGCATCCATATTTGCACATTTTGGTTACGCAAACTGACTTTCAAACTTCTTGTGGAAGGCCCGTAAGAAGAGGTCCAAATACATTAAGAGGGTGATCCATGAGGAGCCAGAGACTCGGTAAGAGAGAGAGGGAGAGAGTCCCCTCATTGTAGCCTACTCGAGAGATAGCAGGGGAGACATTGGCTCTGAGGGTGATTGAGGGATCCTTTGACAAGAGTTATATACCGCTTTCATGCTGATGACACGTCCCGAAGAGAGGGAGCTAAGGCACTTATCGGAGCCTACCTTTCCCTTCAGCTTCATACCCACAGACACCACTGGCATGAGTGCTTTAGATCTTTACGCTCTAGGATTGTGCTTTTGGACAGCATGACCAATTTGAGGCTTTGACCTTTCTTGTACAGGTACCCATTCTTGAGACAGAGCGGTTGGCTCGTGAGCTATTCTCAATCCGAGATCTCATGATGACCTAGGACATACTTACCATGGTAAGATCAAGCAATAAAATTTACTTTTCACACAAATAATAGTATGCATGATGGTAATGATGTATATGGGTTAACTATTTGACATGTATGTATGAGTTGATTTAATAATTCCTCTCATAGATATTTATTGACATGAAGCGGATAGCTTACTGGCTGAGATGGGTGATCATCTCTGAGCCGAGGTAGAGGTGCTGAGCTACGAGATCGGTTGGCGGCTTCCAAGGTGGCAAGGGAGGTAGTAGAGGCGGGGGCCTAGGAGCGGTCTAGCACCATCATGGAACATAGAGGCATAATATTCATGCTTGAGACTAAGATCGTGCGGTTGACGGAGACAAGCGTGAGGGCTAGAGACCCACTTTTGGTGATGGAACAATGATGGCTCTGGTCCTAGCCATGGGCGATACCTTATTAGGCCCACCTTCAGGGGCAAGAACCTACCTCGAGCCCTTCACGAGAGAGTTACCCTCGAACTCGAGCCTTATGATGATGAGGAGGAGGATGAGGAGATGTTCACCACTTTTCTACTGATAATATAAAAGTTCTTGATATGAACAGGAGTTATCAATACCACTTATCAAATAGAAAAATAATGATAACTGCAAGTATACAGTTGCGATGTAGTTTTACAAGATATCAATCCCACAGGGAAGGAATTCTATTCTAAGGACCAACTAAAGTTACGGAATAAAAGAAATAATATAAATTGTAAGGTTTGGATGTAGACTGATGAATAAACAGATGCATGAACAGATTAGAGAAGATGTAAACTATATAGATATTCCCTAATAAGAGGTATAGTAGAGAAAAACATGCAAAATACCAAGAACATTTCATTCATTAGATAACTTTAACAAAAACTATTCTAGACGCCCAAATATTCAATAATTCACTGCAGTGCAACCCATGAAATGACTTTTCTAAATCTAGGGTAAACAAATTATGACACTTATAAAAACCTGGATAACAATAATACTATGCTTAGTACGGGCCGCTCTCACATAGCCATATTTAGCAGGTTACCACTCCAAAAATGTTGGCTCACTAAATAGTGTTATAATCACAGATCCAGTGAGTATACACAATCTTGTTAACCCCGAAATCACTCTTAAAGTTAACTCAAAAGCATATAACTTCATTAATATAAATGGCGCAAGACGAAATGCTCATTATGACTCATAGACATATCATAAATTTCGAAATAAAAAGTATAAGAAGGAAACAAAGTAAAGTTGTAAGGTATACAAGTGAAAGCTAAAGTTAATCAAACCGTATCCACTCTTTTAATGGGAGTCGTCAATTCCCACAATTCCTACGTCTACTTTGAATTCGGTCTCGACTCGTACAGAACCTATGCTAGGATGTTATTCTTTGTGAATATTGAACAATTGAATGTTGAAGAATAGAAACTTTTATTCATAAGTGCTTTGTCAATTACACTCATACAACAATTGCTCGAATTTGTCGAGAAATCTAGTGATCTAAATAAGAATCGAATCACTTATACATTAACACTTTGAACGTAGCGAAATCTGTATAATTTTCACTCTCTATCTATGAATACATGGTACATACACACACTACCATTCGTTACCCACAAAATTGGTTGGTTTGGGTCTCTATTTATAGAGTACGAAAGGTTGCGTCTATTTAAACGAAGAGTCGTGTCCATTGGTGAAGAGTTGCATCACTTCAATGTGATTGGATGCAAGGTTTCATCCTCATCTTCAATGGAAAGGCACCTTTTCATGATTGGATTGCTTCTAAAAGGTGTCTTTTCATCTGACAATTGATGGTGGTTGATCATTTTTATCTAGCTATTGGAAGTTGAGAAGAGTTGATAAAAAACGGTCACAAGTCACGAGCACGATTTACATGTCAAGATCGTGAACAATAGTTGGTAACTTTCTATTTGTGAAGGATGATAAGTCACGATCATGAATGGGTGTCACGATCGTGACATGTGCTTTTCTTCATGATTCTTCTTTCCAACTTTGTCGATCTTTGACAACTTCGATCCTAAGCCAATTCCTTGATTTCCATGCATCTTTTTGCACCATTTTCACTCTTTTTACGTAGAAGTTCATCTTTGATCATTATACTCCCATGATTCACCTATTTTCTACACTTGCATAAAAAAACTACATACCACGTGAAATCTTTTATATGAAGTATAAAATGACTTTAAACCATATCATTTTATAAGTAAAAATATCATGATAATAAGTGTAATTATACACTTATCACACCCCCACACTTAACTTTTGCCTTATCCTCAAGGTAAATACAACAGAAATGTATGAGATAGTAATTCAAGTTCATACCTCATTTGGCGAAAGACTATCGTAGTGAGTACCACATTCCCATGTTGCATAAAGTTCAAGTAAAAGTTCAAAATTTTCACAAAATAGTTTAGTTGCATACCTTTGCTCTTAATGGAGGGTCAACCCAATTGCCTCTTCATATAAGCTTATATGCTTACTCGAATATTTCCTTCTCTTAAGTATAGTATAAAGTATAAAGAACAAAGGGAGCATGCTTTGAAAAGATTGATCTCAAGGAATTTTTAGGTAACCTAGGATGCTAAATACTCTTAATGGTTGCATTTTATGCTCCATACCCCTCTCCCCTTTTTTTAGTGGTCGCATTTTATGCTATATACCACTTTCTCTCATTTTTTTCTTTTAAGCATATGTTTTTTAAGTACAGATTTGTACTTTGTACCCATTTTTCGTGCTATGCTACTTTTCTTTTTTTTCACTCATTGAATGGTTGTAGTTTCTGCTTTGTACCATTCATCATCTTTTGCATAACTCATTGGTTATCCTCTCTATCTTTTGATTTTTTTTCTCTCAATACCCTCATCCTTTATTGATCACTTTCAAAGTATTATGGCTATAGTTTTCCAACACTTTAAACAAACTTAATACTTATAGGACGTATTCGATAATAGCATATAAAACTCATAGTAAGAACACTATTAGATATTACTCCACTTAAAACTTATCGGTAGCATTAAACTAAAATTATACAACTTATACTAATTCATGTTGCATTGAAATTATATATCGAAACTTACTTGGAATGTTGCTTTTGAATATTACTCACAACTCATCCTTGCTAAATGCTAAATGTTGTGCCACGAAGCGCTCACACTCTCAACGTGCGCTCAAACTCGAAACAAAAAGTTTGTTCAAAAGTTGCACTAACATCGAACTTGTAATACCTAACACTCATTATAACCTTGGAACATATATTAATATAGTATAGGTATGGATAAAGTATAAATAACACAAAATTAAGAAAAATTTTCATATTCTTCAACTTTTTTAATTTATTTGATTTTTTTGGATTTTAGGGATTTTTTTACAACCCCCCACACTAAAGAACTTGTTCGCAAGATTTTGGCTATACTCATTTCGAAAGACTTATCCCTGGCAATGGCGCCAAAAATTTGTTCACAAGATTTTGGCTATACTCGTTCTGAAAGGCTTATCCCCGGAAACGGTGCCAAAAAATTGTTCGCCACTTTTCTATTGATGATATAAAAGTTCTTAATATGAACAGGTGTTGTCAGTACCGCTTATCAAATAGAAAAATGATGATAACCGCAAGTATACAGTTGCGATGTAGTTTTAAAAGATATCGATCCCACAGTGAAGGAATTCGGTTTTAAGGACCAACTAGAGTTACGGAAAAAAAGAAATAAGATAAATTGTAGGGTTTGGATGGTAGACTGATGAATAGACAGATGCATGAATAGATTAAAGAAGATGTAAACTATATAGATATTCCCTAAGAACAAGTATAGTAGAGAAAAACATGCAAAATCATCAAGAACATTTCATACACTAGATAACTTTAACAAACACAGTTCTAGAAGCCCAAATATTCAATAATTCACCGCAGAGTAACACATTAAATGACTTTTCTAAATCTAGGGTAAACGAATTATGACACTTATAAAAACCTGGTTAATAATAATACTATGCTTAGTACGGGTCAATCTCACATAGCCATATTTAGCAAGTTACCACTCCAAAAATGTTGGCTCACTAAACAGCATTATAATCATAGATCCAGTGATTATACATAATCTTGTTAACCTCAAAATCACTCTTAAAGTTAACTCGAAAGCATATAACTTCATTAATATAAATGGCGCAAGATGAAATACTCGTTATGACACATAGACATATCATAAATTTTGAAATAGAAAGTATAAGTAGAAAATAAAGTAAAGTTGTAAGGTATGCAAGTGAACGCTAAAGTTGATCAAATCGTATCCACTCTTTTAATGGAAGTCGTCAATTCTTGCAATTCCTACGTCTACTTTGAATTCGGTCTCGACTCGTACAGAACCTATGCTAGGATGCTATTCTTTGTGAATATCAAACAAAAGAATGTTGAAGAACAGAAACTTTTATTCGTAAGTGCTTCGCAATTACACTCATACAACAATCGCTCGAATTTGTGGAGAAATCTAGTGATCGAAATAAGAATCAAATCACTTATATATTTTTCTCACTAACACTTTGAATGTACTAAAATCTATATAATTTTCACCTCTATCTATGCATACACGTTACACATGCACACTACCATTCATTGCCCACGAAATTGGTTGGTTTGGGACTCTATTTATAGAGTGAGAAGGGTTGTGTCTATCTAAATGAAGAGTCGTGTCCATTAGTGAAGAGTTGTATCACTTCAATGTGATTGGATGCAAGGTTTCATCCTCATCTTGAATGGAAAGGTACCTTTTCATGATTGGATTGCTTCCAAAAGGTGTCTTTTCATCTGACAGTTGATGGCAGTTGATGGTGGTTGATCATTTTTATCCGGTGGTTGGAAGTTGAGAATAGTTGACAAAAAACCATCACAATTCATGAGCGCGATATACATTTCACGATCGTGAACAATAGTTGGTAACTTTCTATTTGTGAAGGATGACAAGTCACGATCGTGAATGGGTGTCATGATCCTGACATGTGCTTTTCTTCATGATTCTTCTTTCCAACTTTTCGATCTTTGACAACTTCGATCAGAAGCCAATTTCTTGAGTTCCACTCATCTTTTTGCACCTTTTTCACTCTTTTTACATAGAATTCCATCTTTGATCATTCTACTCCCAAGATTCACCTAGTTTCTGCACTTGCATCTAAAATAACTACATACCACGTGAAATCTTTTATATGAAGTATAAAATGACTTTAAACCATATCATTTTATAAGTAAAAATATCATGATAATAAGTGTAATTATACACTTATCAGGAGACTGACAAGGTGAGCGGTGATGAGGAGGCCTTGTCTCGACTGTAGTAGATTACATTTTCTCTTATGTTATTTTCATGTACCTTTAACTCTATAGCTCGTACATTTGATACATTTCCACCTTTTATTCTAGATTTTGTAGCACTCCCTTATTTTTATAAACAATTACTTTTTATAAAAATCTTATTTCTTTTGAGGATTACTTGCATATTGTTGCATAAAAGGCCCATCTTTGAAATTTTTGCACAAAGGAGAGGAAAATTGACCTAAAAAAGAGCTAAAAATCCCTAAAAATGGAGTGTTAGGTGCCCCATCTTGGTATCAGCTTGATTTTCGGGATCAGCCCAAACTAGGCTAGTACTAGCCTAATCGATTAGGCTAGTTTTGGTTCCCCTTTTGAGCTAGTCGATTTTCACTTTTGCTTGCTTTTTTCCTCCATTTTGCTTTTTTTTGCCATGGAAAGTAACAACTCTTGGCTGGAGGTTTTTGGTTTATGGGGACTTTGGTATCTCACTTTCCGCCCAACGAACACAACTTTTATTCAAGCGATGCTCACTTTCGAGGATCCTCTTAATCGTGTCTTTAGCTTTTTGACACACGAGCTCTGCCCTATGATCGCAAAGTATTAGGCTATTATGGGAAACCCTTGCCCTTGACGATTCCCCATTAGGGTACCCAGATATCAGTTCAAAGATTTCAACACATTAAGAGGTTTGTGGAACTTGGATTCCACTGACCAATTCCTATCTCATCCTCCAAAGATGGGAGGCTTTTGAGTTGTTGTTGTACTGGACTGGTGCATAGCAGCTTTGAGACATCATATTTCTTGGTCATTCATGGTAGCTTTGTTGCCCATGTCTGAGTTTCTATGAGGAGTGGGCAGCGGTGCCCCTTTCCACTCATCTCTATCATTACAAGCCTTTCCGAGGGGGCTTCACTTGCAGCTGTCTGACTTGTGGAGAGCTTGCTGCGTATGAAGGCTGTGAAGGCCAACCCAGCCAAATTGGAAACCAATTCACACTACTAGTGGTAACCTTACAAACTTTTCCTCTTTCCTAGTATTGAGGCAAAACTGTATGTTTGGTTTTGGAGAAGTTGGTCTTGATTCATGAGCCGAGGCAATCCTTTGAGAAGTGTAAGTTCATCCATTATAGTGAGAGAGGACTCTACATTAATAATCACCATAGGCTAATGGTGGATGATTGGATACACACCATGAGAGGATACAAGGATAGCCAAATTCAATGGGTTTTCCCTTGGTAGAGGGCCACTGACTTTGCCACCCATGTCCACGCTTATGGCATTCAACTTCTCAGCTTACGGGTGTCACTTCTTATTTTCTGGAATGACTTTATTGGTAGTATGGGAAGACTCAACAAGTTCCTAGAGGTTTTTGCCCCACTCATGCTCCTAGTTAGGACCGTAGATTACCCGACCATATCCTTGAGAGATGGGCTCGACACACTTCATTCACTACAATGGACCATGCTCACCGAGAGACCGATTACTACTACTAGGAATGGATGCAGGAGATTCAGAGGCTCACTAACCCGAACAAGCATGATAGGGCTACTCTGTAGTGGAAGTATGCTAAGGAGAGATTGCAGTAGAGGAGAAGAGGCTGCTGATATTTGTTGATGCAACATGAAAGTAAATATAGCCTATTATCTCTATATGTTGGATATTTTGTTTTGATGCAAACTTATTAGCCTTTATGTAGACTTACTGGTTTTATTTATGAATTGGAGTGTATGCAACATTCATTGATACTGTCATGAATTAACTACTATATTATGTTACTTGCGTTGTTCTTGCACTATAGCACACGAGCATTCAAAGTAAATATACTTATAAGAATTCAGCGATAACGATCTTTTCATTAAATAAAATTAAGCGGGGTATAAAATTTCAAGATACAAGATATCCAATGGCGAAACCCTTTGTGAGTATGGGATTTTGTACCAGCTCGCGCGTTCAATGATGACGGCTTTTCGGGAAATTTATCCTCGAATCACACAATTTTCTACCATCCGACGATCTTCATATGAGAATCCTCCTCGGACGTTTTAAATTATTTAACTAAATAAAATATATATATATATATATGTATATAAAAAAAAAAAAGGACCGGAGAGCCTCGCGCGAAGCTGCACAAGGCAGCCCGCGCGAGGCAGCCCTCGCGGGACTCC
>CATIWQ010568238.1:0-22879 GCA_949673415.1 Euphorbia schlechtendalii | reverse complement strand
CATATAACTTGATTAACATAAAATACATAGCATGAAATACGCATTATGACACATAGACATATCATAAACTTTGATATAGAAAGTATAAGTAGAAAGCAAAGCAAAGTTGTAAGGTATGCAAGTGAAAGCTAAAGTTGATCAAACCATGTCCACTCTTTAATAGGAGTCGTCAATTCCCGCAATTCCTACGTCTGCTTTGAATTCGGTCTCGGCCCGCACAGAACCTCCGCTAGGATGTTATTCTTTGCAAATATCGAACAAACGAATATTGAAGAACAAAAACTTTTATTGATAAGTGATTTACAAGTACACTTATACAACAATCGCCCGAGAATATAGAGAAATCTAGTGATCGAAACAAGGATTCGAATCACTTAAACATTTTCTCGCTAACACTTAAGAACGTAGTGACTCTATATCTATACACACACTATATCTCTCTAATTGCACTCTAATGTTTTCCTCTCTGGTGGTGCTGCACGAAATTGTGATGGAATGGAGCCCTATTTATAGAGTTCGAAGGGTCGCGTCTATCCAAACAAAGGGTTGTGTCCATTGGTGAAAGATTGCATCTCTTCATTGTGATTGGTTGAGAAGCTTTGATATAATCCACAATGGATAGGCACCTTTTCATGATTGGTTAACTCCTAATAGGCGTCTATTCGTTGGTAGTTGGTGGCGGTTGATCATGCTTATCTGGCGGTTGTTAGTTAAAAAGATAATACCAGAAAATCGTCCATGTCACGACCGCGATATACATGTCGCTACCGTGAATTTTTTATTGGCAATCTTCTGCTTCTGAAGTAAACAAGTCCGACCGCGAATGATTATCGCGACCGTAAATTGAGTTTTACTCAGAATTCTTCTTGTAACTTCACCGATCTTCGACATCTTCCATCCTAAGCTAAATCTTTAAGTTCCACGCATTTTTTTGCACCTTTTCACTCTTTTTTCATAGAATTCCACTTTTGATCATTTTACTCCCAAGATTTACCAAGTATCTGCATTTGCATAAAAAACAACTACATACCACGTGAAATCTTTTATATGAAGTATAAAATTGACTAAAACTACAGTGTTTATTGTATAAAATTAATGTGATAATAAGTGTAATTATACACTTATCATACCGTCGAGTAGTTGTTGAGGTGGACCACTTGTGTGTGGTCAATATTATGGTCAAAAGTTCTATGGAGCATAATTCGTACTTCATTCTTGTCTGTGATATTAAAGAGCTTTTGGCTAGAGATTGGGTGGTCCGTTTTCGCCTTGTTTATCGTGAGGGCAACTAGTGTACGAATATATTACCACCATTTGGCGCGACTCTTCCTATGAGTGATCAAATCTTCGAGTTTCCTATTCTGGGGATTAGCCCTTTGATGTTTAATGATCTTTCGGGTGTCTCGTTTCCTAGATTTGGTTTATTTTAGTTTTTTTGTCTTTCTTCTTTTCTACAAAAAAAAACATTAAATTTGGTAAATTACTCTGTTGAATGTAATTAAACATAGAAGTATTTGTATTTATAAATTTTAAACCTTTAGTTGAAATATATATATACACACACGTGCGCGCGCGCATATACACACATATATGTGTGTGTTTTGGGTTGGGGGGGGGGGGGGAATGCAACATATTGTAGAGAATTTGTGGATCTCTCTAGATTCTTGGTTTGACATGTTGAATGAGCATATATGTGTAGTTTTGCCCATCTAACACAAAATTAATATGAACATATGTTAATGTTCAATCTACACCATTTATGTATTAGTCATCGTTCTTTTTAAGACGTGGGATAATCATGTCTCCAATAACAATACTGTCAACACAAATTTACTACTCACTCCGATTCTTAATATTTGTCATTCTAGACCTTTTACTTTGGTTACTAATACTTATCATTTTAAAATATCAATGCACTTTTTAACAAGATTTTCCCAATTTACCCTTGCATCAATTAGGAAAGAGATTAAGTGTAAATTAATTTATAAGTTGGTAATTAAGAAGAGAGACAATTTTATTATAAAGTATAAAAGATAAATTAGTCATTTTAATACTGCATTAATTGTCTTATTGGTTTTGATGAAAAATCTTAAATGACAAATATTAGGAACCAGAGGGAGTATGTTTTTATGTGTTAATGTTTTATATTTTTATTAAATTGAGTTGTAAATATAATGTTTTTTATTCAAGGAATTAAAAATTTACTTGACCAAATTTTATAGTCATAGGATGCTCTAATTTTAATTCTGACACTATGTATTTCTTTGATTATTTTTTTAATTCGATCATTTATGTCATTGATTAGCTAATATTTATGGCTTTAAAATAATCAAATTTATTGGAAAGGAAAATTTTAAATTATTACGTTGTTGTAATGGATTTGACTCACAAATTGAGACAAACAGATGCAATTCATGAGATTAAGACATTTGTTTCATTCATGTGTTTTTACACTCAACATGCTACCATGAGAACGGATATTTATACTTTTCACACTTATTGATGAAGAACATATGAATATTTATTAGGGAAATGCATTAATGCCAAAATCATCAAAAGATAAGAGTAATCAAAGGAATACAACAAACCCATTGTTTAAATTTAAATTTTTCAGTCAAAGCTCTCTAATACCATCTAGAAAGAGAGAAGCAAACATCTCCATCTCATCCTTTTTCAAAACTACTCCGAATTCAATTCCACCATTTCCATCTTTTGTTTCCGCCATCGAAATTGTTGTATTTCTATCTATAGACGTAACTTCAACCTTTAGAGGTTTTCCCCACCCAAAATTAATACCATAAACCTCGAATCGGGGAGACCCGGCTACTGCAATTCCTTCCCTTAATTTTGGATCAAATTTTGAAAATATCTCAATCTTCTCTTTCGCTCCATCTAGAGCATTTTTTTCTAACCCTCGAACTAGCTTTGTCAACTCTTCTAAAGCAAAGGTTAACCCATCTTCTTTCATGATGAATTCAACTTGTGTTTCTATAAAGGCGGGGAAAACACAGTTGCCAAAATAATTTGTTGGGATGGGAGGGTTTAAACGGGCTCGAACATCAGCTGTAAACCCTAAAACTAATGTTTTCTTGCAATCTACTCGTTTGGCTTTTGTGATTGTGATTGCTACAAATGTATATGCAAGAATAAAGGTAGAAAAATGCTTCGAGTTTGCTTGCTTTGTATCTTCTTTACTAGCTTTGTAATCCATATGAGAAAGTGCCTTTTGTCGAATTTTCTTTATGTCTTCACCAGATAATGTGAATGTTCTTCTTACAAAATTGGTATCTGTTGTTGATCGAGCCACGCTAAATAGCTCCAAGCTTTTTGGGTTGGTATTCTTATCTGAACAAACAACTTATTTGAATCAAGAGAAGTTTTGGGCAATATACGGACAAAGAGAACATATTTAGTTTCAAAAAAAAAAAAAACAATTTTCATTTTCTATTTTTCGTTTTCTTTTCAATTTTCAGTTTTTCTTAGTTTTCATTTTCCAAGTAAAAAATTGAAAAACAAAAAACGTGATCATTTTTATTTAGTTTTATATATAGTTTCTATTTTTAAAAAATCAATAATATATTTGATTTTTATCGTTACAATTATTATAAATGACATGAAACATATTGCAAATTAAATTAAAAGACAAAATTTTAAAATTTAAACTAATCAATAATAAAGTCAAAAATCTTTTAATTCAACTATAAAACTAAGTTGATTCACATATAACTTGATATTGACTTAAAATTGACAAGTTTAAATTTAGATAATAGTTTCATTTTCATTTTTTTAAGAAATAAGGTGATATTTTTACTAGACCAAAGCATAATTGTTTCATTTTCATTGTTTAGTTGTCTTTGTTTACAAATTTTTCACTCTTTTATTCGAATTAAAAAACAGAAAACATGTTCTATCTAATTTTTAATAAATAATGCATTATAATTATTATTTCAATTTGAATTTTTAAAATTATTATTTTTCAAATAGTAAATAATAATTTTAAGCTTTATTAATTAAAAAACATAAGCGATTGATTAAAAGTATATAAATTAGTAAGAATAATAATAAAAAAAATTAAAATTATATAAGTTTTTAAAGGGTACCAACAAAGTTTGGCTACCTAATCTATTCCCTTCTTTTAACATAGTTTCCTTTCAAAATAAACTAAAATTATACCAATAAAAATTTATTTGTTAGTTATTAACAAGTACTTATACGATTATGTATATTAAAATAAAATAAATTAAATAATGGAATATTGTGCTGGTTAAATAAAAATGGTGTTTTCTTAGTTTGGAAAATTTCAGAAAACATTAAAATGTTATTTTCTGTTGCAAGGCATAAAATAAAAAAATAATCAGAAAACCGTTTTCTAGTTTTTTAAGCTGAAAAATTTTGTAACTAAGCAATAATTTCTATTTTTCAGTTTTCCTTGAACAAATTTCTTAGAAAACTACTTCATTTTTCCACAACTAAGCAGGCCTTAAGCCTTTGTAACCTTTTTAACGGCTTTTGCATAAAATAAATGTTCATCTAAGATTTTTTTTGATAGATTTAAAAAAAATCAACTATTATCAAAAATTAATTCAAGTTACGTTTGAGAACTTCTTCAAAAAAAAAAAAATGCTTTTGAGAAAAATAATTACCCTTGAAAAAAATATAATCAGTTCAACAAACAGTAATTGATAACTAAATGAAACGGATAACTTGTTTGATTTCCGCTGCTGCTAGTAGCGAATATTGATTTTATATTTATATACTTTGATGTAAGGCTTTGAGCCTTAAATTTAGAATTTATTTTTATTTAGATTTCATTATTTATTGAATAAGTGGTCTATACAATATTTTAAAATACTTTGATTTTTCTCCGTAATAAACAGAATGTTCATATATATTGACTATATTTTAGATGTAACAATTTAGTCTAGTTTCAAGTGGCGGGGACTTTCAACTATGACAAAACAACACAATTGCTGATGCAAAAGTTAAAATAATCAATTAAATAATGGTTAGTATGATTCTTTATATTTTGTAACTATATGATTTCACAACGTATTTTATTTGTACACTTGATTAAAATCATTACTTTGGGTCAACCATCTATATAGTATATTACCTATTAAACCTATTTCATGCTAATGATAATTTATCTATGATACCATTCATTATTCATTTGAGTTTAATTCTACTTCAGTTTTTTAAGTGTTATTTTATAAATTTTCATTAAAACCTAATAAATATTTGTTATATTAATAGACTGACTTATTTATTCTTCATAAATTGCTCTTTTTTCTTAATTAACTAATAATTTTATTAAAACTTAATCTTTTTCCTAATTTATGAAAAGGTAAATTAAAAAAACATTGTAAAAGTTATAATGATAATTTAAAATAACATTTAAAAAGAACCATATTAAAAAAAAATATAAAAGTACACTTAAAAACAATTGGAGAGAATATATATTTGATTTAAATTAATCTGTTATGTTGTTTGGGTATCAGAATGAATAAAAGCGAGTCCATAAACAATTAAATAATTTGGACTGTAATAGTAATAATAAATTTAAAGTTTTCATAAATATTTAAAGGAACAAATGAATTCATGAGTGATATATCATCATTTGAATAATTGGATTGTAATATAAGCATCTATAGTACTGTATTTTAAGTTTAAGTGTTACGTGGAATGAAATTTACTTTTGATGATGTGGTAATAGTCTTAAAAATAGACAATGTTTATTAATAAGATAAGAATAGTATATTATCTATTCCATTTTAAAGTGTATTTATTATAGACAATGTTTACTTGATTGTTTACATCTAAACAATCAAAGAGACATCGTCTACAATTAATGATGATACATAGATGTCACATCATATAAGGAAGATGGACTAGACAAGCTACTAAAGATACATTTTCAAATTGATTATCTATTCAATCCTATATATCATAATTTGTGAAATTGACAAACTACCAAAATGCTCTAAGTATTAATAAAGTTTTACCATGGTAAAATTAAAGAGTATGAATTCATGAGTTATATATCATCCAGACAATTAGGGTTAAGAGTTAATGCCAGCTGTAAAGGTAAAATGTTATTTGAACTTTAATTAGATTTTTGTCATTTCCGATGTCCTAAATTTGGATAATTATAACAGGGACAAATTTCAAAGGACCTTTCTTCCGCATGAACGATACATGTTCCATGATTAATTAAAATAATAGAAAATAATAGTACAAAGTAGTTATATGGGCACGTGTCATTTATGCAGAAATCCCTATTATAATTTTCCCCTAAATTTGCTATCGCTCGCCCTATGCTCCTGTTAATTTCTTACTCCTTAATTTCTTACACCTGTTATTTGGAAAATTATATTTTGGACAAGTCACATTTTTGCCATTGGTGATGGTCACTTTTTATATTATTATAAAAAATAATGGTTATGCGTAAATCATCTATAGAGAAATTATATTAAAGAACGGGTTCAAAGGACCGGATCCACGCATGTTTGTCATGTGTCTTAAAAATCAATTTATGTTTTACTTTTATATTATTTTATTCATTTTTTGGACACATGGCAGACATGCATGGATCCGATCCTTTGACCTGGTCCTTAATATAATTTCCCCCAACAGTAAAGCTCCACAAGACCCGATCCTTATTATAAAAATTACATTTAAAAAGCCTAGTCAGCTAACCCCGTTTAATGTGAACGTTAACACCTTTCGCTCAGTTTCTTCTTCCCAACCAGTCTCTTCTTCTCAACCAATATTCTGAATTTGCAATTTGTGTTATCCCCAGTTTCTTATTCTAAAGAAACAACTACAACTGATTATTACGATTTCTTCTTAATTAGTCTGAGTTCAAAGTATGTCAGGCTCTCCTTTGTTCGATTTTGTAATCATTAGTTTTATTGAAGAATTGAACTCAACTTCGGGATATAAATCAGCTCCAGGTTGGGATTTTCTAATTTGAATCGTAAAGGGGTGATTTTGAAATTTGTGAGTATTTGTTTTAACTAGATTGATGGACAATATTGTCATCAGTAATTGAATGAATTGAAATCAAATAACTATGATTGAATTAAAGCAAACGCTAATATGATCCATCTTCAAAATACCTCAATTAATTTGAATCAAAGATGTAAAAAAGATAAATGGATATCTCAAGAGAATGAAAATTAATAATGGTTGCTTCTATTTTCTTGATAATCTGTAAGATTTTCAGAGATTAAATCCACTTTCAAATGCCCAACCTAATGAAATATGAAATCATTCAATTTCTCCATAATTGGATAATGGCAGGTTTAAACTAAGTATCTAACAAAGGATTGAAATGATAAACTGGTTGAGAAAGAAGAAATCAAAATCATCAGTTTTAGTTGGTTGAGAAGAAAATAAAATTTGGAAGAAGAGACAGGATAAGAACAAAATGGTCACTTCTGGTTGCTGGTTGAGAATACATCAGAAGAAGAAAGAAACTAATTGAGAAGAGAAAGGGGATCAACGTTAACATTAAACGGGCTTAGCTGACTAGGCTTTTTAAATGACTGGTGTAAGAAAAATGAGTTTTTTTTTTCATTTAAGTAACTCGAGATAGAAAATATATTAAGAATCGGGTTCAAAAAACTGGATCCATACATGTTTGTTGTGTGTCTTGAAAATCAATTTATATTTTACTTTTCTATTATTTTATTCTCTTTTTTTAACACTTAGCAGACATGCATTCATGGATTCGCTCCTTTGAATCCGATTTTTAATATAATTTCACAAGTGGAGAAATATAACGTTTTCCGTTTCCTGATTTTCCGGTGTCCATTTTCACTTGGGAAGGATAACTGCTAGTAGTGAGTTTTGATTTTATATTTGTATACTTTGATTTATAAAGGCTTTAAGCCGTCAATTTAGATTTCTTTTATTTAGACTTTATTATTTATTGAATAAATTGTCTATAAATATTTTAAAATAATTTGATTTTTCTCTGTAATAAACAGAGAGTTCATATATATTGACTATATTTTAGATGTAACATTTTAGTCTAGTTTTAAGTGTTGAGAAATGTAACATTTTAGTCTAGTTGTAAGTGTCTGGAACTTTCAACTATGACAAAACAACACAATTGCTGATGTAAAAGTTAAAGTAACTAATTGATTGGTATGATTCTTTATTTTTAGTAACAGTATGAATTCACGACATATTTTATTTGTACACTTTATTACAATCATGACTTTCGGTCAACCATCTATACAGTATATTACCTATTAAACCTATTTCAGGCTAATGATAAATGATCTATTTATATGATACCATTTTGTTATTCATTTGAGTTTAATTCTACTTATCCAGCTTTTTAAGTGTTGTTTTATAACTTTTCATCAAAATCAATAATTATTTATCCTTCATTAATTGCTCTTTTTCTTAATTACCAACTAATAATTTATTTAAAATTTAATCTCTTTCCTAATTTATAAAAGGATAAATAAAAAACATTGTAAAAGTTACAATGATAATCTAAAATAACACTTAAAAAGAACCATATTAAAAAAATATAAATATACACTTAAAAACAATCGGAGAGAATATATATTTTGTTTAAATTCATCTGTTATGTTGTCTGGGTATTCTATATGAATACAAGTCGGTCCATAAACAATTGAATAATTGGACTGTTCTACTAATAATAAAGTTGTTAAGGCCGCGTAAGCGGGTAATTTTGGAACACTGCTCTGATTTTATATAATCGGATGGTCAAGGTGGAAAGTGTCGTTAAAACTCAGAAAAATGTTACCAAAGATTGGAAAAGTGTTGCTAAAGCCTATAAAAATATCGCCAAAGCTTAAAAAATTGCCACCAAAGCCTAAAAAATGTTGATACATGAATTTTTAATTTTATTATATAAAAATTTATGTGTTAGTTAAATTTATTGTTTTAATTCATCAATAAATATTAAATATTTAAAAAAACTAATCCGCCTAGTCTCCACTTAGGCTCCCGGAGACTAGCCGCTCACCTAGCGCCAGAGCCGGTCTTACAGCAGAAGCTATTGAGGCATTTGCTTAGACCTCACAAAATTAAGAGCATCAATATTATTTATTTATATAAAAATAATACCATAATTTTCCTTAATATTAAAAAAATATATAATTAATTAATTAATGAAGTATAATTATTAATATTAAATGTTAATTAATTTAATTAATTAAGTTTAATTATTATCATTAATTTATTTTTCATAGTTTATTGTTGATAAAAAATAAGAGTATTTATCTTTTATTATACATTTTTCTTCATTAATTAACTTTTTTAAACTTAAACATGGTAACATTAATTCGTAATCACGTATTTTTTCAACAGTTTCGATTAGAGCCTTAAAATTTATAAGACCGATCCTATCCGGCGCATTTTAAAACACCGATGAATTCATGAGTTAAATATTATCATTTGAATAGTTGGACGGTACTAAATATTAATAAAGTTAAGCCAAATGCAGAACATAAATAATTGAAGGTTAACTTTTTCCGGTTCTTGATTTTCCGGTGTCCATTTTCATCTGGGAAGGATAATATGTCAATATCACAGCAAGCCAAGAAAACAATTACTGCTAGAACTGAAATACCTGAAAGTGAAGCCATCTTGATCCAGTAGTTTACGTACACCATATCTAATCCTTCAGGGTCTTCAATGACCGTCCGATCAAGCACCGGAGTCAGCTCCGCCGGCAGCGTTATATTTCCGTTACCTTCTCCGGTTTGCTTACATATATAAGCCCAAGCCTTAAGAAACAGAACTATGCTTTTTCCGTCAAAGATTCCATGGTGAGAACTCACTCCAATACAAAATCCTTTACCAGGGAAAAACGTTATCTGAAACGCCATCGTTTCAGCTACCATCTCCGTCACATGTAAAACAGGCACGTACTGATGCGAATCAGGAATTTCACGAGCGGCATCGCCGGCGAGAGCATCGAAGTCGGCGGTCGACTCGGAAACGGTGAGAGAAACGCCGTCGCCGGGAGTGTAGAGAATGAAAGGCCTATCGGAATCCGACGGCCAAACGAGCTTGCCGGCGAAAGGGAGGAAGTGGAGGAGAGTTAGAGAGAGGGAGTTCTTGAGAGATGGAAGTATGGATGAGAAGAAAGAGGTTGAATCGGAATCGGAGGTGAGTTTGTAGAAGAAGATGCGTTCAACGGGGTGGAATTTGAACCAGAGAGTGTCGAAGAAGGTGAGTGGGAGGGATGATGACTCGGTGGCAGGGGCTGAGTCGGGGAGAGGAACGATTTTGCAGGTTTCGGTAATAGTCACGGATGAAGCCATGAGAGTAGAGAGAAGAGATTGGTTGATGGACTGGCGGAGATGATGAAGATGTTTTTGATTTGTTGAGGTTGTAATTGTGATTTGTGTTGAGCAGAATTTGTAGTAATTCAAATCAAAGCTTGTTATAAAATGGCAAATAAGTAAAAACCATTTTACATTTAGCAACTTTTGCTGGGTGTGATCTCGAAGGATTCAGATTCTTCTGTCTTTGGATTTTCAACTGTAGACTTTTAATTAACTTTTCCTAGAAAAAATCAATTTCAGTGAATCTTAAACCCAATTTCAAAGTTAATTTCATTTATCTCCATCCACTTGACACAACTGCATTATTTTAGACAATTTTGAATGGTTGCCAAAAAAAAAAAAAGGGCAAAATGACATTTGAAATAAAATAAACGGTGCAGTGACATAAATGTTAAGGGAAAGATTGATGCGTTTTTACCATATTCAATGAGGTATTTACTCAAACATTTGATAGTTTAAGATGACATCGACGAATGTTGTAAACAATAATTTTAAATAATTAAATTATTAATTTAACTTGCATGTATTTCTTTCAATATTTTGACATTTATTTGACTTATAAGAAAGAAAAACGACTAACAAGAGAGATAATGAAAAAAAGAACGAAAAATAAAATTCATACATGTGACATGTTGAATGGGTCATACACATCAACTTTTTCTTAGACCTGTTCGCGGAGTGGGTTACTCGCCCAACCCAGTCCGAGCCCGCTTCAACGGGCTGGGCTTTGAAACTTATTTTTAGAGAAAACCTAACCCGAATCCGTCAATGCCTGGAATTTTGTTGGCTAGACTTGGTTTTTATATAAATACCCACGCTCAGCCCGACAAATAATTTTATACATTAAATTTATAATTATTTTAAGATTTTATATTTATCTTATTAAATTTGTATGCTTGATTATAATAAATGTTATTAAATATTAAAGATTTTAAGTAAACAATGCAATTACGTTTAAAATTTAAACATATTTTGACTTATTTTTATATTTTTTTTATTTAATTTAATAACAAAATTTATAACAAAAATATATTCATGAGCTTGAAAATGACCTTATAAGCCTGGCCGAGCCCGAAATTTTAAAGTATGGCCTTGAACCAGACTTGGGTTAACGTTTTTTGTAAAAAGCCAGCCAAATCCGGCCCGAACTCGACCTAGCCTGTTCGACGAACAAATCTACTTTTTCTCCCAAATCATATGCATCAATATGTTCTCCAAAATTGTTAAAAAAATTTCCCTCCACTTTCATTTAGTTTACAAAAAAATTAGATAAAAAATATATATAAATCACATGACCAGCTTAAAAATGATCTTATACATTTGACTTGTACTCGAAATTCTTAAATGTGGGTCGAGCTAGATTTGGATTAATGTTTTAGTAAAACAATACCACATGACTCAGTCTAAAGCCAATATCATCTTTCATACAAATAGTTCTAAAAACATCATCACTCACGGCCATATCATTGGACTGATTGCTCCACTTTGACCTCGGAAACTTACATCAAAGTTGAGCTTTGCCGCATCCGCCTTACGTATAATATTTTAATGTTTGAAGTCGCTACAGTGTGAAGTTGCACTATAACAACTTCATAATTTAAGAATGAAAATGAATCAGGGTTGACACTTCATCTTCACATTTGAAGTGGGATTGAAGAAGAACACGGTAGATAAAAGGTTTATGGTTCTTTTTATTTCTAATGTGGCCCCAAGGCAAATGTATTACATTGGAAAATGCCTACAAATTTTAAATATTATTTTTCCTCTCCTGCAGCATTAAATATTTTGAATAATTATTTTGTTTTCATATTGAAAAGATTATTTTATATATTTTTTATTAGGAGACGCATTGATAGTACTCAATAACATGTATTTTTTTGTTATAGAATACAATCGCAAAATTAAAATAAATAATTATATCTTCGATCCCGGTTTTCATATTTCGGATGTGAAGGTGTCAAATTAGTTAAGATGTTCGTCGTATGAAGTGTCCTAATCCAACCTTCAACCAAATTAGATATAATCAATAGAATATGTATACAAACATTTAACATAAATAATAAAAAAAAGTTAAAGAAAACTTGAATATCGATAAGTCATGTCATGTCGATCGACACTGTCCTTAAAAGATACGTGTAGTTCATTCCAGGATTAAACAGCTCATTCACTTTCGATTTGAAAGTGGAAACATGAACAGAGATGCAATATCATATCCAGAAAAATAATTTCGGGGAAAGTGATTTCAATCACGCAAAAACCAACCAAAACAGTATAAAAATTATATGCTAATTAGTTTCATATGAATTCAACAAAAGTTGACCTCTTATATGCACTCAAATAGAATTGTGTCTTTAAAACTCAATAAATTATGTTGGTATATCTATTTCAACTCATAATAGCTCATCATTTTTATATTTTTCAAAAAAATATGGTTGTTGATATATTCATTATATGACTTTTACTTTTGTCATGAAATAAATCAGATTATAATGGACCCAATTAAAATCGTTAGAGCCGTTGATATAACTTAGTAAATTAGCTTCTATATATAAATGATATTAAAACAAATACTTAATACCACAAAATAAATAGCCATATTATATTGATTAGAATATAATTATGTAACTGTATACACGTTTCAATTGAAACTAAATTGAAAACATATTACTTTTATTAGATTAAATAAGTACATAAACTACAATAACTTGCAAAAAAAATTCTCTTATTCAAAATATTTATTAGCGTTTAAAATAAAAAAATATTGTTTTCAAATTACTTATAAAATTTCCCACATCCCCCACTAATTTCCAAAGAATGATAAAACAATTTTTGTGGATATCTTAGGTTTGACATATAATGCATGACATTAGTGTTTTTTTGAACTATGAACCAATACTTGATATATAAAATTTAATCCACAAAATATTTGGTGAAACATAAAACTTCTATGAACCAAACAAACGCTACCATGGAATAAAGATTATACCATATCGCACTATACCAAGGTGCTCTCCCTGACAATGTGATTTTGCGTAAATAGATTATACGCCTGTCTGGTCTTTCATAAGTGCTCTAGTAGATATTGCCAATATCTCATAGAAGCGGTTCCACTTCACGCTCACATAGGTGATTTCATCAAGTGTATATTGCACTTTATACATCACTCATAAGAAATACGAAATTCATCAAGAGTTCTTTCAACCCAACCTCTCAAATATGCAACATAACACTTTCACACATCTACGATTGAAACAATTTAATTGTGCTAGAAGAACTAACAAAGACTTGTTATTACCCATACCAACATACTTTATAGGATCTCCAATCACATAGGTTGGGTTCCCATGATAATTGCTAATTTCAAATTGGCTTAAGTTTCACCTTCTTTTATGTTTCCGAAATAAAAATCTTTTCCAAAATTTATATCTCAAACTCAGTTAGATGATCTTATCAGAATCACTCTTGACTTACATAATTAATAGACATAATATCATCTTTAAGTTGTTATTTTACAACAATGTGTCTCAAATGTATACGTATACTTTTGTCATAAAAGGTCTTATTTCTCGAAATTGATATTGATGTTTGGCAATCACAATGTGTATACACTGAATGCGTTGATTTTCATTCAAAGATAACACATACTAAGGAGTTATTATTTTAACCACTTAGCCTCACTATATTCCAACTCTCAAAAAACTAACTATGATTATAGTTTGCTTGGTTGGTTTCAATTTTATTGATTCATCATCAAAAGTGAGATCACGACAGCTAATGAATTTCTTCTCATATGAGTAAAAGATTCAATGTACATCACTATTCCATTATAGAATAGTGAGAAATTCATTACATAGTATATCATGATTCATAATATATCTCAAAATATTTTTAAGCCTCAATATGATTACAACACAACAAACACTACTATAGTTTGTATAGTTGACATTCATATTATTCCACCACCGGTACCCCTAAGAGTGAAATAATAATTAATAAAATTTGTCTCATCTTAGACAAATATTATTATCATCATAACCATTTAGCACTACAAATATCCACAATGTATCTATCATTAGCTCATGGTATTTCTGGAATATTTACAAGCCTTGTAATGGATTCTCATTTACCATTAGATCTCTTTAACTGAATTTTCTAATTATATGGAATACACAAAGAAGTTTCTCAACAAAATATACTTTCATTCATCCTTATGATTCTCATACGAAAAGTAATGACATTTTCTTTTCTCATTTAAAGTTGTTGAAAACTCAATTGATAACTTTTTATAAAGAAAAACTCAATTTATTTTCTCTATCCCCATTAAAGAAGTTGAAATAAATTCTCTATCTCAAAATGTACAAATAACACCATTTTATAGAGAAACAAAAGAGTTGTTAAAAACCCTTTAAAACCCTTTATATTTTTCTCAACTTCAAAAAAATTTCATAACCTTTTCCATTCTCTTCAAAGAGAAATCAAATAATGTAAATAACATTCATTACAACAAAATTTATTACTCTCAAGATAATAAATAATATTTTTCAACACACATATAATAAGCATACTATGTATTGATATATGGATAAAATATAGTTGTTGAAAACCATGAATAAATGTGTATCCAAAAATATATATTTTCTCTACTTCAATAAAATATAATAATTTCTCTTCTTTTCTCATATAAAAGAAAATTACATATTCTATCTTATGTAAAAATATCACTGTATTTCTCAAAATTTGAAATTTGAACTTTAAACCTCACACTTTCAAAAAATAATGAAAATTACCTTTCCATAACTTTTAATTCTTATGGTGGTTCCACTTCCAAGAAAATACAAATTAACAAAAACATTTCTCTCAAAGTAATAAATTGAAATTTTCCAACATAGAAAATATAACCTTATTGTAGTAAGGCCTTTAAAATTATGAATTGGAAAATTTTCTTTTCCCTAAATACCGAAAAAGAAAATTTCTCACAAACTACCACAAGAAATTTTGTCTCATTTAAATAAAAAAAATTAGTTAACATCATTGTATCATTTTAATACAATGGATATCCACAAAATATAATCATAACACATGGTAACTCTCAAATATTTTACAATAATTAATATGGTTGCCAAAAAAACCAGAAGATCTTGTCATTTAAATCTCAAAGAAATACTTGGCTTCTCCCATATCTTATATTGTGAAAGCATTGTGTAAGTATTTCTTGAGCTGTGTGATATTTTCTTTTCTTGTGCCTGTAATTAGCAAATCATCTACATTAGAACAAAAATTAGCAATGGAGAGAAACCCTAGGCGCCACCCCATTGCACCCCTCACTACCCATCGCCGTCCCCTCGTCCATGGAGACAATCATAGCCGATCTCAGTTTCCCTATCATCAAACAACACCAGGCCACCTTTCCCAACGGACCCTACCCGCAACCAGAAACCAGAGAGCTCAACCCGCTAGCCATGCTCGACTTTATTTCGAGAATTTCCCTAGCGCTTATGGAGCTGATTCCATGGTTAGAGTCTTCAAGAAATATGGCATTAACGGAAGCATTTACGTGGCCCGGCGAAAGAATGCAAGAAACTTGAGTTTGGTTTCGTTTCTATCGATGACTTGCTGCCAATCCATGAGGTTTTGTATCGATTGAATTCTGTGTGCATCGGCATCGTTCGTCTACGTGCTTACAAAGCAAGATTCTCCCGCTTTGTTGAATCAAATAAGCAACAGAATAAGTAGAGTTTACCTCATCACTTCTCGGATGATAATCAAACCTGGCCGCAACGTCCAAAATTCCGTGATTCACCAAGAGGCGATCGTTATTCATACATAAACGTTGTGGCATCCAAAGCTTCTATTGGCATTCCACATCAAAACCCTATTGCGCACGGAAATTCTAGCAGCGTTTCTCCTCCTTCTCGGGGCCATGAACTCAAAATGGAATTGGCCTCATGGAAAGATAAGTCATGCTTAGTCACTCCTATTAATATTGCCCACATCCATCACACATTCGAGTTATTGCATGATCATGGTTTTGATATTTCATTTGCTACTCCTGTGGGCAGCGATAAAGTAATTGTTTCCTTCAATTCGGTATATGCTATGCATGATTTTGTAGGTGGTGATTGGAGGTTTTGCCACACATATTCAAAGACGTGTCTCTACTGTCGTCATATTACACACCATAGGAATGCATCATGTACATCGACTTCATGGGAATTCCTCCAATTTTAATTGGTGAAAATCTGATCAGGAATTTGGCAGCTTCCTTTGGCCGCATTATTTCTTTGGACTATGACTTTAATATATTGGATCGACTGGATATTGTCTCTTGTCTCGTCTCGGTGCTGTTTGGAACGACTAATCGATCATTTGTTCTTCTTATTGGTTCCACCGAGGTGATAGTTCACACTAATCTTAGATAAGGAGTTGGTTGTGACCACTGCCAACTTAATGAATCAGACTCTACAAACGTTGCATCTGATAGTTTAACTAAATCATCCTTTTCTGCCAGCATTGAGAGAAATTCCTCTATTAATTCCGAACCGCAAGGTTACTCCGATAATGACCTCAGTGCCATCCCCGAGACTACTGAACCAGCTCCAGCAGTAAATATGGAATCCATTCACGGCTTGACAGTAACTCTAGTGGTAGCAGCTACATCACTTCTTCAGGATCATGCACTGATTGTGACACATTTTCACGGCCTGGAGGTAAATGCAGAAGCAGCATCACCAATGTCTCTTCAAGTACAATCGGAATCCTCGGGACCGGATATAGCGAATATGAATCGTATTTTTATCTTATCTCAGACACATTCATCCCCTACAAAAGAGAGAGAGAGAGAGAGTGAGAGAGAGAGAGAGAGAGAGAGAGAGAGAGAGTTGACAATGGAGTTGGGCAAAAAGCTTGGCCTCTTTAAAGCTCACCATGAACCGTCAATTATGGCAGTTATGGAGAATTTACCCGCTTAAGCTTTTTGATTGTTCAAGGTTCTATTCACCAATTATGTCATTAGCTTTTTTATGTTGGAATTGTCGAGGGGGGCTAAATAATAGTTCTAAACATTGCTTTGTGAATTCATGCATTCGTAGAAACAACGTGAATTTTTTTATCCTGTTGGAATCCAAACTTGAAGATGTTTCGAACCATATCATGCATCGTTTTTGTGTCACAACGACTTCGAGTTTCACTACATGCCATCGGTTGGGCTTTCAGGAGGGATCTTAATTGCATGGAACTCCGTTCAACTAAAGGGATCGATAATCTGATCCACTTCGAGATGGGTGGTAATTGAATTTTCTTTGCAAAACCACATTTTTCATGTTTTGAGTCTCTATGCTTTGACTCACTGTTCGGATAGAATTGCTTTATGGTCCGAATTAATTCCGATCACAAGAGCATTTTCGAAGTTGTTATTATGTGGGGATTTCAATGAGGTTTTGCACACATCCGAAAGGGCGGGAGGTAACTTTGTTCCGTCGATCACCGCCTTTCAAAATTTCATTTTGGAAGGGGAACTTCAAGATCTTCCTCTCTAAGGTCGCGATTACACTTGGCATAATAGACTATCATACTCTCACATTGATAGGGTTCTCGCGTCGAGCGCTATCCTGGACTTTTGGCAGTGCATGTCAATTTCAACGATTGACTCTACATTGTCCGATCACCTTCCTATCTTGTTTTGATCTTGTGTTAATCCCTAGGCAGGCCCGAGACCCTTTAGAGCGCTAAATCTATGGTGGGACAATGTTGAATATTTGCCCTTTATCCGTCGCATTTGGTAATCTATTCGTGTATCATACAAAGATAGAGATATCTCCTTCAAGTTATTCAAACTCAACTCTGCTATCCGACCTTGGTCCTCGGAGAATTTTGGGGATTTAAATCGAAAAATTTCAGATTTGGAAGTGAAAATCTTGGCACTCACTTTAAGTGACGTCCCGCGTCCCCTAAGCTTTCCACAACATTTGGATCTTCCCAATCTTCATTCACTACTTCACAAAAAACGTGCAAGTTTTGAGAAATTGCATCATAAAAAATCGAGGGTCTCTTGGACTCTTTTCGGGGATAATAATACAGCTTTTTTTCATCGAACAACGTCAGTAAGGTTCCGTAATAACCGAATCACCCAACTGGATTTAGATGGCAGAAATGTCTCCAATCCAACTGAAATTTCGATGGCGATTCGTTCTTTCTTTGAGCATCTCTTCTCAGCTAACTTAGAGGTGCCTTTCTCACTTCGTAAATTTCAGTTTAATACCTTAAACTCACAGCAAAATGCGGATCTAACAGTCGCTTTCTCGGCGGACAAAGTTGGAAATGTATTTGCGCTTGTGGGGAAAACAAAGTGCCTGGTACTGATGGTTTTAATTTATACTTTTATAAGCACTTTTGGGATGATTTAAAAGATGATCTTATGGCTATTTTTTTTCACTTTCATGCCACATCACTGCTACCCAATTCCATCAAATCATCTTTCACAATGCTGCTGCCCAAGGTTCCGGGCTCCTGCTCCTTATCCAATTTCAGACCCATTGCACTCATTCACGGGGTGTATAAGATTATTGCAAAGCTTCTTTCCATTAATTTACAATGCATTCTCCTTTCCTTAATTTCGTATAATCAGTTTGCTTTTATAAAAGGAAGAAACATCCACGAATGCTCCTTTTTAGCTTCGAAAATCATTCATTCGTTACATGGTAGACGTAAACCTTTCTTAGATTTGAAGCTTGATTTTCACAATGCTTTTGATAGCATCTCTTGGACCTAAATTGATTCGGTTCTTCTTAAAATGGGTTTCGATCGCAAGTGGATATCTTGGTTATCGAATTGTCAGAAGAACTCCACCACCTTAGTCTTGATTAATGGCAATCCTTGCGCGCCGATTCATATAAAGAGAGGAGTAAAACAAGGGGACCCGTTATCTCCATTCATTTTTGTTCTTGCCGTGGAAGGTCTAAAACAGCTTATAAATTGCTGTATTAGGGAAGGGGTATTGCCTGGGTTCCGAATTGAGGAGTCATTGCTAGATATCTCGCTCGTTCAATTTGCAGATGACACGATTTGTTTTTTCCCCGTCGACCAATCGATAATCCCAGTTTTCAAAAGTCTCTTGCGATGTTTCGAACTCATTTCTGGTCTTCGAATCAATAACCAAAAGAGTGCACTTATGGGAATTCATGTATCGGAGAACGTGTTAGCATCGTACGCAACCTTATTCGGGTGTTGATTGGAAAAATTCCTGATTAAATATTTGGGCATTCCACTTAGTCCAAAATAGCCCCCTGCCTCTTCTTGGGATCTGTTGATCGCAAAATTTAAAAATCGATTGGCGAATTGGAAAGGAAATTGCTTATCTTATGCGGAAAGAATGATTTTTGTCAAATCGGTACTTTCTTCTCTTTCGATTTATTTACTATCCCTTTTTAAATTACCCAATAACATGATTTCAATTTTAAATCACTTGATGCGTAATTTTTTGTGGCGAGTTGACTCAAACGTGAGCGGTCTTTGCAAAGTGAGCTGGGATATTATTTCCTTACCAAATCATCTCAGAGGCATTTTCGTTCAGGATCTTCACCTTGTCAACTTGAGTTTACTAATTAAATGGATTTAGAACATTCATGTACCTGATCAAAATTCCCTATGGTTCGCCCATTGTGTTAATCGATATGGTTGGAGCACTTGGCATGAGTTGATTTTACAAGATCCTAAGGATATTTCTCCTTTATGGCGAGGTATTCTTAAATGTTGTTTTAAGAAGGAGGAAAGCTAGAAAATTTTCCCTTCTCATGTGTAAATTAGAGTTGGAAACGGTCATGCGGGTTCTTTTTGGAATGACATTTGGATCTCAAATTCTCCTCTCAAGCTGAATTTTCCAAATTTATTCGCAATTTGTAATAGGAAACACTCCACCATTCAAGAGGGGTGCGCATTCCTATTCTCAAACCACTCTCAATCATGACTATTTTGGAAAAGACAATTACGTATTACGGGGCAGCAGCAGTGTGCGGACATGAAAGCAAGTATTTTGGCTACCTTTCCTTCGTTTTTTCAGCTTTCGGGCAATGCCGTAGCACCAATTTTTCTGGGTAACGACGATCGTCTCATTTGGGATATTGGGAACCGTAACGAATTCTCGGTGAGCTCTTTTATCCACGGCTATTACTAACAACCACGTTGGACCTCTCCACGAAGAATTTCAAATTGATTTGGAGTAATCTTTCGCTACCAAAAATTAGATTCTTTGGTTGGCTAGTTTTTCACGGTCATCTACCCACTCGCGAGCTATTACGGAGTTGTGGATGTATTGATTACTGGGGCTGCCATTTTTGCCCTTCCTCGGAGTCCATGGATCACTGTCTTTTCTTTTTTCATGATAGCATCAAGCTATGGTCGGATGTGTCACTGTTGGGTATATCTTTGGTTATGCCACAAACGGGTTACAATTTTCTTCTCCATTGGCGTTCATTTTTCAAGAAAGGCATTTACCGTGAATTTGGCATCGCATTATGGATGATGCTTTCTTGGAACATTTGGAAACGTCGTAACAAACGAATCTTCGAAGGAGCGATGCATGGAAATGATATTCTTGTTGATAGTATTAATTTGTGTTGGTTTTTTTTCATTCCCTCAAACATTTTGTTAGCATTTCGATCTCGGATTTGTTCACTAATCCGAGTTTAGTTCTCTCCATGTAACATGAACTTTATGGTTCCTATTTGAGAACCATTTATTATTAATGAAAAGAGAGATGGATGTTTTGTAGGCAAGCGGATACATCAACCTAGTTGAGATGTCCGCCCCGAAATTTTCATCCATCCCAACTTTTTTCCTTTGGAGGAACACATCATTCCTCCAAGGGGTTTTAAAAAAAACCATTTCTTCTCTTTGTTTTTTTTAAAATCTCCGGAGTGACGATGTGCTCTTCTCTTTGTTATAATCATAAAAGATACAAATAAAATTCTCAGGAAGTTTCACAACAAAGTGTTCTGAAACACCATCATTCATCCTTATAAATCTCATTCTCAAACTCACATTCAGTACATGGCATATATACAACATTATATATGCTTAACACAAACTATAAACACACAAATTAAGGTTTTTGAATCTTGTTACAATACCCCCACAATTTCAAATATTCCATTTTTGAATATAACTTCTCCCACGTATCATAGAGTCTATACTATTCTCACGTTATCACCAGGATCACCACCCATAAATTGGAACCACTGTTCCTATTACCATTGCCTCATAAGGAAATCTATCACACAAATAATGAATTTTAGTATGACATAAACTACTGAAAGTATTCTTTAATATTGTTGCAAAATACAATGGGAAAACTAAAATAAATAATTATCTTCGATCTCGGTTTCTAGTGAAGGTGCTAAACTAGTTGAGATGTCCGTCGTATGAAGTGTCCTGATCAAACCTTCAACCGAAATTAGATCTAATATAGAATATGTATACAAACGTATAACATAAATAATAAAAATAAGTTAAAGAAAACTTGAACTCCGATAAACTAAGTCATGTCGAACGATACCATCCTTAAAGGATACTTGTAGCTCATTCCAGAATTAAACATCTCATTCATTCTCGATTTGAAAGTTGATTTAGGAACAGAGATGCAATATCATTTCCAGAAAAATAATTTCGGGGAAAGTGATTGGTCACTTCAATCACCGCAAAAATCAACCAAAACAGTATGAAAAGTATATGCTAAATCAACCAAAACACTATGAAAAGTATATGCTAATTAATTTCATATGAAATCAACAAAAGTTGACCTCCTATATGCACTCAAATAGAAAATGTGATAGCTCGCCATTTTTATAATGAAAAATATGACTGTTGAGTCATATACATATTCAATGTATTATGACTTTTACTTTTATCATAAAACACAATAAATCTGATTATATTGGACTCAATTAAAATCGTCAGAGCCGTTGATATGACTTAGTCAAATAGCTTCTACATAAATGATATTAAAACAAATACTTAATATCACAAAATAAATAGCAATTAACATATTATATTGATTAGACTATTATTATGTAACAGTATATACGTTTCATATTGAAACTAAAATGAAAACGCGTTACTTTTATTTAATTAAATAAGTACATAAACTACAATAACTTACAAAAATAATTCTCTTATTCAAAATATTTATTAGTTTTTAAAATAAAAAATATTCTTTTTAAATTACTCATACAATTTCCAACATTTTTTTAGGAAGATGGTTTATATTAAGCTAAGAAAAGATGGGCAACACAATGACATGGATTGGAATACCACTCTCTCGTTACCTCATCCAAATAATTAGCTCGAGCAATAGAATGAGCTAAAATATTAACATTTCAAGACACAAGATTAAACAAACCGAAGCAAAAGAGTTAGCCAAATGCTGATTACAATCCAAAATGATAGAAGAGAAATACAAGAAACCATCTTCAGAGTTCGTCAAAGCTTCAAACAAAATGCTATTATCGACTTCAATCACTACATGAGAGTAATGATGACATTTCATCCATGAG
>CATIWQ010568215.1:0-18895 GCA_949673415.1 Euphorbia schlechtendalii | reverse complement strand
TATGACACATAGATATATCATAAACTTTGAAATAGAAAGTATAAGTAGAAAGCAAAGCAAAGTTGTAAGGTATGCAAGTGAAAGCTAAAGTTGATCAAACCGTATCCACTCTTTAATGGGAGTCGTTAATTCCCGCAATTCCTACATTTACTTTGAATTCGATCTCGGCCCATACAGAACCTACGCTAGGATGCTATTCTTTGCTAATATCTAACAAATAAATATTGAAGAACGAAAACTTTTATTGATAAGTGATTTGCAAGTACTCTTATACAACAATCGCTCGAGAATATAGAGAAATCTAGTGATCGAAATAAGGATTCGAATCACTTAAACATTTTCTCGCTAACACTTAAGAATGTAGCGAACTCTCTATCTTATACACACTATATCTCTCTTTAATTGCACTCTAATATTTTCCTCTCTAGTGGTGCTACACGATATTGAAGAGGATTGGAACCCTTTTTATAGAGTTTGAAGGTTTGCGTCTATCCAAATGAAGGTTTGTGTCCATTGGTGAAAGATTGCATCTCTTCATTGTGATTGGTTGAGAAGCTTTGATATAATCCACAATGGATAAGCACCTTTTCATGATTGGTTGACTCTTGATAGGTGTCTGTTCATTGGTAATTGATGGCGGTTGATCATGCTTATCTAGCAGTTGTTAGTTAAAAAGATAATACCAGAAAACCATCCATGTTGCGACCGTGATACACATGTCACGACCATGAATCTTTGATTGGCAATTTTTTGTTTCTGAAGTAAACAAGTCACGACCGCGAATGATTGTCGCGACCGTGAATTGAGTTTTACTTAGAATTCTTCTTGTAACTTCATCGATCTTCGACAACTTCGATCCTAAGCCAAATCTTTAAGTTCCATGCATCTTTTTGCACCTTTTTCACTCTTTTTTTCCTATAATTCCACTTTAGCTCATTTTACTCCTAAAATTTACCTAGTATCTGCATTTGCATAAAAAATAACTACATACCACGTGAAAAATCTTTTATATGAAGTATAAAAATGACTAAAACTATAGTGTTTATTGTATTAAATTAATGTGATAATAAGTTTAATTATACACTTTTCACATATGTAGGCCTTCGGAGCGTACATCATCTCCATTCTATTTATGTAGTGTCTTACATGTACCACTGGGTCATCTCTCCCGTCATATAGCTTCGAGAAGACTGGGGCGATGAAGTACGGTTTGAGCTATACGCCTAGGATCTTTTTGGTGAAGGGTGAGAGTCACTTTTCCACCAGGGACTCCTGATATGGGACTGCTAGGTCTTTGAGCAGCTTCTTAATACTTCCGTGAAGTATGGGATCAATTTCTGTATCACTGTCTCCTTTATTTACAATGTCAGTAGGCTCGGATCTAGAGGGCGCCTGCAGTAGGCTTCCTGATGTCGCGCATGGGTTCACCCATGTTGGCGAGTCTATGCTCGCGGCATAGGGTTTTTGCATTCCTATTAGAGGTGTTGGTGCCCCGGCCGGTAAATAAGTATTTGTACCTGGCATATTAAAGTTCTTATATAGTGCAAGCATTTGAGCCTACATGGCAGGGTTTGAGGCGATACTCGGCTGGGGAATGGTAAGCGTCGCTTGTGGGGCTATGGCCGTGGGGGCCAGGATCTGTGCTTCTGAGGCGGCGGGAGTAGCGACCCTGTGTTCTTGGGATAGGAATAAATCCCTAGCAAGGTTGGGATGATACGAGCTATCGTTCAAGATTCCCTGTAGGGGGACCGCCTCAATGTTGTATTATTCCACGAATCCCGTTCTGATGATTTGTTGTTGCTCCAGGGGAATATTATATTCCCTAAAGATTCGCAACATCTGCTCCACTAAATTAGGAGCGCTACTCGGAGGTGTTGAAACTAATGCCACGAGTCCATCGTGGCTGCCTTGGATGGCTCCGGTGTTCGATGATTGAGAGCCATCGTGAAGTTCTGCCATTTGATGTAGGCGGTCCTGCACTTAAAAGAGAAAACGTAGGTACCGCGACTAGACTTGGATAACACAAATTGATAAAAATAAATAAAAGTGAATAAAAGAGAAATCTTCGAAGGGTTGAAGTGGTAGTTTGTTGTTGGGCACTTATCAAACCGCTTGAAATCGTGTTGCGAACCAAAATTTCTGTTAGGGCAAGTAAGTTTGGTCCGCGCTCACCGCACCACTAAATGTCCCATCGTCTCAGTTTCACCTGAATGTCGTGAACTTCAGAAAACATTATACCGATTTTGTATGATTTCCCCTGTAAAATAGAACTAAGATTAAGAAGGGTCGGGGCTTTTGTCCCCGGGGGAGCCTCCGATGCCTAAGTCAGTAAAGACGAATTGAGAGATCTGCTATGGAAATTTAGGGCATTGTTCTCTCATGACCGTTTTATGGTAATGTTGTTGTTCTTCTTTGCATGATTAATCATCATCATCATCATTATGCCATTGTTGATAATTTTGGTCATTCTTTTCTTTTATGTACATCAATTTCATTATTTTTTTCAAATTAATGTTAGATTAATCGGTAATGCTTTTTTTATTAATTATTAAAATTGATAATAACAATTAATGTATGAATAGATGACTTTCTTGGAATTCAAGGAATAGTGACGCTTGTTCTCACTCAAACCGTCGAAAGTTCATTGAAATTTTGTCCCTTTTAATCGTCCCTCAGTTATAGTTTTAATCAAACCCATCAAATATTTTCCGCTCAAATTTTATTTTGGCTCCACCACACCACTTATGGAAGCTCCTTTTTCTATTTATAAAGATTGCCGAATCCCCTAAATCATGGAAATTAGAATTGATCAAAATGGGGATCGTGATCCTTAGAATCAAGGGAGACCAAGTCTAAAATTTATCCACTCCTTGATTCTAGAATGCAGTTATTCGCATGTCAATCGAAGCCACCATAAAATGGGTTTCGCCTAGATTACTGAGACGGGATCACCATCTTATGGCTGTATGGTGAAGCAATTGAAATGAATTCATTCACCTTGCACATGAAACCGTCTCATAATCGTGACCAAGACAGAAACGAGACGAATGAGAGCAGTAATGTGAATGACTCGAGACAGGACCTCTCCCAACAAGTGGTTAAAGAAGCAGGCTCTGATGTAATCTTCAAAGAGAGACACCTTGCAACTATGCTCTCCTAACAATTAGATTTTATTATTGTAGTAAGTATATTGGATTTATTGATATGATTTTGAATAATAAAATGGAATGAACTTGTGCATTCAATATTTCATTATTTTCTACCTTGGAATGCATTCTTAATATAACTAGCTTATATGTAATTATTTGTATCATCTCCTTAAAATGTGTTGACAAAAATCAAATGATAACTCAATCTAATATCATTAACCATGTGTCCATCACAACTCTAATATCCAAGCAGATACATTCACCTCAATATGTCAAAAAGACCAGGTCTAACTTTATCTTAACAAGAAGATAAGGCCAGCAGGATGGTTACACCAAGACGGTTTAGTCAGAAGGTCTTCATGAAATAAGGGATATAATCTAACATAGATTTAACTTCCTAGCCTTTTTATGCAAGAAAAACAATATATCCTAATTAGGATTCTCCTCGTACAAGATCAAATTCTATCCTATTGAGGAGACAATTATCTACTTAGGCAAGAATTCTATTTCGGATATTACTCCCTCTCTTAACCAACTTAGGATTCACTCAAGCATATAAAAGGCATCCTTCAGCCACCATTCAAAGGTACAATATTCTTAACACTCAAAACTCCATGCCTCCTCTCTTAATTCAAATCTATCTTAAGCATCAAAGAGACTACGCCAGTCACACAACTAGTCAACATAACAACCCCATTGTTTTGAAGGAACCTCTACCGTGAAGAGGAGATATGTAGCAATGGAGAACAACGAAGATTGGTACATAAAGACAATCTTGTTGACCAATATTTCATTGGTGTGGTGAGCATGGTTATAAAAGAGAATGATATCAACCTAAGATTTTATCTCGATGATTAACAAGAAAAGAGGGAAAGAGCTTACATTGTCTTGGCAGTTTATAAAGCATTGATCATACAATACCATGATAGAAGGTCTGAGAAATCCACCTCAACGAATGTGAACTTGGGTTAAAAGACGCAACCGCTTCATAGGTTTGCGATGGAAAAGGGAAATTGGCGGGTGAATTGGGAAGGACCCTACAAGGTAGAATAAGTCCTTGGACCAGTAACATATGGACTCAGCACCATGGAGGGCTAAGAAATTTAACGAACATGGAACATCTCCAAATTAAGGCCCTACTATGTAGCTAACAATTCCTAAGGGATCAAGGTGGCCGTACTCTTTTCCTTTATTAGGATTTTTCCCATAGGGTTTTTTCTTAGAATGTTCTTAAACAAGGCAGAGTCTTCTCGAGGAATTAGATAATCGGATATGTAGAATTCCTGGGTGTAACTTTCAACATATCAATAAAATAATTGTTTTATCATATTATGCACATATTGATAAGTGTATAATTACAATTATTATAAATATAATTTTACACACTAAACACTATAGTTTAAGTCATTTTTATACTTCATATAAAAGAATTCATGTGGTATGTAGTTGTTTTTGGTACAAATGCAAATACTAGGTAAATCTTAGGAGTAAAATGATCTAAAGTGGAATTCTATGTAAAAAGAGTGAAAAAGGTGCGAAAAGATGCATGGAATTTAAAGATTTGGCTTAGGATCGAAGCTGTCGAAGATCGGTGAAGTTACAAGAAGAATTCTGAAGAAAAACACAATTCACGGTCATGACAACAATTCACGGTTGCGACTTGATATACTTTAGAAGTAGAAAATTGTCAAACAAAGATTCACGATCGCAACTTGTATATCGCGGTCACGACTTGGCCTGTTTTTTGGTTAAATCTTCTTAACTACCAATCTCCATATAAAAATGATCAACTGACATAAAAGACCAACGAAAAGACACTTATCAGAAGTCAACCAATCATGAATAGATACCTATCCATTGTGGATAAGATTGAAGCTTCTCAACCAATCACAATGAAGTGATGCAATCTTTCGCCAATGAACACAAATCTTCTTTTGGATAGACACAACCCTTTGAACTCTATAAATAGGGCTCCAAACCTTACATATTTCATGCATGGTGTGGCATTGGAATTAGAAAAAGTGAGAGATATAGTGTGTGCATATATAGAGAGTAAAATTATTTAGTTTTCACTACATTCATGAGTGTTAGCGAAAAAATGTTTAAGTGATTTGAATCCTTGTTTTGATCAATAGATTTCTCTACATATTAGAGCGATTGTTGTATAAGTGTAATTGCAAATCACTTATTAATAAAATTTTTTCGTTCTTCAACATTCGTTTGTTCGATATTCACAAAGAATAGCATCCTAGCAAAGGTTCTGTATGGGCCGAGACCGAATTCAAAGTAGACATAGGAATTGCGGGAATTGACGACTCCCATTAAAGAGTGGATACGGTTTTATCAACTTTAGCTTTCTCTTGCATAACTTACAACTTTGCTTTGCTTTCTATTTATACTTTTTATTTAGAAGTTTATGATATGTCAATGTGTCATAATGCATATTTCGTGTTGAGTCTTTTATATTAATCAAGTTATACACCTTTGAGTTAACTGTAAGAGTAGTTTCGGGGTTATCGAGATTGTGTATAATCACTGGATCTGTGATATTAACGCTGTTTAGTGAGACAACATTTTTGGAATAGTAACTAGCTAAATGTGGCTATGTGAGAGCAACCCGTACTAAGCATAGTAATATTGTTGTCTAGGTTTATATAATCATCTTAATTCATTTGCACTAGACTTAGAAAAGTCATTTCATGTGTTGCTCTGCGGTGAATGATTGAACATCTGAGTGTCTAGAAATGATTATGTTAAATTAGTCTAGTGAACATAATAACTTTGTTGAACTTGCATGTCTTCTTTGCTATACTTATTTCGTAAGATAACTCTATATATTTAGAATCTGTAGTCTTCCATACATATATCTATCCATTCTTAATTCTAATCCTCCCAACTAAAATCCAAAAATATTTTATTTTCTTCATTCCATTTTTCTTGTTGATCTTTATAGCTGTCCTTCCCTTTGGGATCGATATCTTTTAAAACTACGTCATAACTGTAAACTTGCAGTGGTCACCATTTTTCTATTTAGATAAGCGGTACTGACAACACCTGTTCGTATTTTGAACTTATATCTTACCGGTAGGAAAGTGGGAGACAAGGTTTTTGGCTTCATTATTAAATAAAAAATCTTAGGAGTTATTAAAGTTAAAACCTTACGAACATGTTTTTGGGGCCGCTGCCGGGGAAGGCAAGTGCGTTCTAGAGATCAAATTACCGGAGAACGGGCAATTATATTTAATACGTTTGTTTTTCTAAGTTTTTCTAGGTACTGAGTCTAAAAATTGAAGAAATAAGAAGGATTAAAGAAGGTCACGATCGCGACTATAGATCGTACTCATGAAGTTATACAGCAAAACCTTCTGTTCTTGTTTTGAAGGAAATCATGATCGCGATAGGCCTTCGCGATCACAACATGGGCCCTGGATTCTCCTTCTCAATAAAAATGGGTTTATTCTTTACTTTACTTTCTCTTTTTTAATTCTATTTTTAGACTAGCTTTAGCTTCAGTTTTTGATTTTTATTAAATGTCTCACAATGAGGACATTGTGTTCTTTAAGTGTGGGGGGGAATTTGTAAAAATCCCATCAAATCCAAAAAAATTAAATAACATAAAAAAATCGAAGAATTTGAAAATTTTTATTAATTTTTATGTTATTTATCCACTATCTATTCTTATACTTTACTAACATTTGTCCAAGGTTATTTTGAGTGTTACGTATTTCAAGATTAATGTTAGTGCACAACATTTATCAATTTGGCAAGGATGATTAGTGAGTAACATTCGAGAGCAACATTTCAAGTAAGTTTCGATATATATTTCAATGCAATATGAATTAGTATAAGTTATATAGTTTTAGTTTAATGCTTCCGAAAAGTTTAAGTGGAGTAATATCTAATAGTATTCTTACTATGAGTTTTATATGCAAATCTCGAATAAGTCCTATAATTATTGAGTGTGTTTAAAGTGTTGGGAAACTATAGCCATAATACTTTGAAATTTATCAATAAAGGATGAGGGTATTAAAAGTGAAAAAATCAAAAGAAAGAGAGGATAACCAATGAGTTATGCAAAAGGTGAGGAATGGTACAGAGTAGAAACTGTAACCATTCATTGAAAAAAAAAAGAAAAGAAAGCATAGCACGAAAAATGGGTGCAAAGTACAAAGTACTTCAAAAACATATGCTTAAAAGAAAAAAATGAGAGAGCGGTATGGAGCATAAAATGCAACCACTGAAAAAAGGGGAGAGTGGTATGGAGCATAAAATGCAACCACAGAGAGTGTTTTAGCATCCTAGGTTATCTAAAAATGCCTTGAGAGAAAATTAATCAAAGTGTTCTTTCTATGTCCTTTATACTTTATACTATTCTTAAGAGAAGGAAATATTCGAGTATGCATATAACGCTTATATGAAGATGCGATTCGATTGACTCTCCATTAAGAACAAAGGTATGCAACTAAGCCATATAAATTGCACATTACTAATTTGTGGGAAATTTCGAACTTCTACTTGACTCTTATGCAACGTGGGCATGTGGTACTCACTGAAATAGTCATTCGCCAAATGAGGTACGAACTTGATTACCAATTTATACACTTCTGTTGAATATACCTTGAGGACAAGGCAAAAGTTAAGTGTGGGGGTATGATAAGTGTATAATTACACTTATTATCAATATACTTTTACACACTAAACACTATAATTTAAGTCATTTTTATACTTCATATAAAAGATTTCACGTGGTATGTAGTTGTTTTTTTTTAAATGCAGATACTAGGTAAATCTTGGGTGTAAAATGATCTAAAGTGGAATTCTATGTAAAAAGAGTGAAAAAGGTGCAAAAAGATGTGTGGAACTTAAAGATTTAGCTTAGGATCGAAGCTGTCGAAGATCGGTGAAGTTACAAGAAGAATTCTGAAGAAAAACACAATTCACGGTTGTGACAACAATTCATAGTCACGACTTGATACGCTTCAGAAGTAGAAAATTATCAAACAAAGATTCATGGTCACGACTTGTATATCACGGTCGCGACTTGGATGGTTTTTTGGCCAAATCTTCCTAACTACCAACCGCCAAATAAGAATGATCAACCACCATCAACTACCAATAAAAAGGCACTTATCATAAGTCAACCAATCATGAATAGATGCCTATCCATTTGGATAAGATTAAAGCTTCTCAACTAATCACAATGAAGTGATGCAATCTTTCACCAATGGACACAACTCTTTGTTTGGATAGATGCAACCCTTCGAACTCTATAAGTAGGGCTCCAAACCTGACAAATTTCGTGCATGGTGTGGCATTGGATTTAGAAAAAGTGAGAGATATAGTGTGTGCTTATATAGAGAGTGAAATTATTTAGTTTTCGCTACGTTCATGAGTGTTAGCGAGAAAATGTTTAAGTGATTCGAATCCTTATTTCGATCACCAGATTTCTCTACATATTCGAGTGATTGTTGTATAAGTGTACTTGCAAATCACTTATCAATAAAAGTTTTCATTCTTCAACATTCGTTTGTTCGATATTCACTAAGAATAGCATCCTAGCGTAGGTTCTGTACAGGCCAAGATCGAATTCAAAGAAGATGCAGGAATTGTGGGAATTGACAACTTCCATTAAAGAGTGGATATGGTTTGATCAACTTTAGCTTTCGCTTGCATACCTTACAACTTAGCTTTTCTTTCTACTTATACTTTCTATTTGAATTTTATGATATGTCTATGTGTCATAATGCATATTTCGTGTTGAGTCTTTTATATTAATCAAGTTATATGCCTTTGGGTTAACTTGAAGAGTAGTTTCGGGGTTATCGAGATTGTGTATAATCACCGGATCTGATATTTTAACGCTGGTTAGTTAGCCAACATTTTTGGAATAGTAACTTGCTAAATGTGGCTATGTGAGAGTGACCCATACTAAGCATAGTAATATTATTTTCCAGGTTTATATAATCATCTTAATTCGTTTGCACTAGACTTAGAAAAGTCATTTCATAAGTTTCTCTGCAGTTAATCATTGAACATTTGAGTGTCTAGAAACGATTATGTTAAATTAGTCTAGTGAATGTAATAACTTTGTTGAACTTGCATGTCTTCTTTGCTATACTTATTTCGTAGGAAAACTCTATATATTTAGAATCTCTAGTCTTCCATGCATATATCTATCCATTCTTCATTCTAATCCTCCCAACTAAAATTCAAAAATATTTTATTTTCTTTATACCGTTTTTCTTGTTGATCTTTAGAGCTAGTCCTTCCCTATGGGATCAATATCTTTTAAAACTACATCGTAACTGTATACTTACAGTGGTCACCATTTTCTATTTAGATAAGAGGTACTGACAACACCTATTCTTATTTTGAACTTATATCTTATCGGTAGAAAAGTGGGAGACAAGGTTGATGGCTTCATTATTAAATAAAAAATCCTAGGAGTTATTAAAGTCGAAGCCTTGTGAACACAAATGAGCATATATAATCAAGGCGATTGAAATGCATAAGAACTACCTAATACAAAAAGACCTTATAAAATACAAGGAAAAAACTAAGCAAAATAACATAAGATTATAATCTAAGTGTAATGCATAGATAAATCTAAGGCATTGAATAAACCAACACTAGTAATCATAGAACCACCCAAATAAAATCTGTTGAACCCAAGTTAATAGTACTTCACAGTACTTAACGCTTTGGAAATAAAAAACTATTTAGGATAGTGAAATCAATTAGACACTACGTAGATTCTTGATTTGGCAAGTTCTACTTGAGTTTGTTCAAGGAAAAATAACTCAATTTAACTGAATTCTGATGAAATTATGGTTTAGAGTAGGAAGTACAAGTGTGCTGAGTACTCTATAGTTATGAGATATAACTTAGCATGTGTTGAGTACCTCTTATTAAGTGAAATACTAAGCAATTCTGAGACATTTAGGATATTATGACTATTGAACCCAAGTTAATATTACTTCATAATACTTAAAACTTTTTAGAAATAACAAACTATCTAGGATAGTGAAATTAATTGAGTACTAAGTAGTCTCTTAATTAATCAAGTTTACTTGAGTTTGTTTAAGGAAAAACCCTTCAGTTTACTTAGTTTTAATTAAGTTATGACTTAGAGTAAGAAAAGTTGAGTATTACATAGTTTAGATGATATAGACTCAGCGAAGCTAAGTAGCTTTTATTTATTAAAACGTTGAGATCTTTTGATACTTAAAAAAAATGATACAGGTGCTTTTACTCTATCTGTGAGAGATTGAATATTCATTTGATGCTTTTTGGAAGAAAAGTACTAAAATTAAAGAAGATATCAAGTGGTCCTCACAATAAAAAGGTGTCAGTACGTAATGTTGGAGATTTTTACACTAGCATCCAATGCAAAAGGTATCTTTTGACATGTGTCATTTCTCAATGTCTCTGTGCAACTCTGCAATGTCAGAAATCATACAAATCACAAGCTTCTACATTGAATCTCATGCGCTTCTCTATCAAAATGGAATTGCTTGAAGTAAATGAGTTTTTGACGCATCAAGATTAACGGATTCTCGCACCTCAACGTTCAAATTCTCTATCCCTAAACATCCTAGAATTTGTTTCAAACGGATAAATTTGAAAGCTGTGAAGAGAAGAGAAATAGAAGATCAAGTTAGGATAGAAAGTTTACCGCAGCTACTTCCAAGATCTTCAAGTATAAATAGAAGACTAAAGAAGACTTTCAAACTAAGTGAATCACCCTGAATTTCTTAAGAGCTGAAATACTGTCAAAATATTCCTAGCATTCGAAAATTCCAAATTCAAGAATTCTAAAGCAAATGCAAATCATTCTATCAGTTTGTTATAGAGAGAAAATTAGATTTAACCTTGTAAAATGATTCAACACATTTTATAAGTTGAAATCCTTCGTTTGCAAAATTTCAATTAAATCTAAGTGATATTTTAAGAAGGGTACCTAAATCATATTTGAGTGGTAGTTAGAAAGGAAGGTATTTCTGTAATTGCTTTTACTCGCTATAAAGGCTTCACCGCCTAAGGAAGGAAAGAAACACTAGTGGATTAAAAGCTCGAAAGGAATTTAGGGACTAGAGGTAGGATCGGGGAAGAACTAGGATAAAATCTCAGGTTTTAAAGTTCTTATCCTTGTCGTTGTCTTTATAGTATCTTTGCTTATTTATCATTCTCTCTGTTTTATAAGTTCTATTTGAAAAACCAATTCAGGCTGAGTAAAGTACTCAGCATAGATTGAAGATAAACTAGTTAAGCGAAGCTGAGTAGTTTATAGTGTTCAGACTAGCGCACAACATAAAGTTACTCAACACACATCTAAAAACTAAAATTGGAAAGAATTTTTATAAATCTTAAAAAGAATCAATTAACTGCATTTACCTCCTCTACTCAGTTATTTAAGCTATCTCAGACCAAAAAGTGGTATCAGAGTAAGTACTTAGCTTTCAGAGTCATTGTCTATGAGTTAAAGATCCAAATGGCTTATAATAACTATAGTTCCGGCTCATGGTAGACAACACTCCTTAAAGAAGGAATGCCTGTAACTAGGCTTCCACTATTTGATGATCAACACTATACATTTTTGAAAAATTGCATGAAAAAAGCATGAAAACATGGCTATCTATTGAGCTTGACCCCAGAATTCCCACAATTATGCGGAATGGGGAGCATAATCCAGTTGATACAGAAGACTGTGATGCTAACCTAAGGTTTCTCAAAGAGAATGTTGCAGCCATCAATTACTGATCTTTAACATGTTCTTAGGCTGCGAGACATCATAAGAAATTTGGAGGAAGCTGGAGATCACCTATGAGGGGACCTACAAGGTCAAGGAGTCCAAGATCAACCTCGTACTTTGAGTGTATGAGCTATTCAAGATGGGCACCAATGAGGGTAGTCAATCTATGAATACTAGGTTCATTAATATCATTAATGAGCTGAAGTGATTGGGAAAGGTGTTCAATGAAGAAGAAATGGTGAAGAAGATTTCGAATTCTCACTATTGAAAGGGATGCCAAGAAGAGCATAATCGAGGAAGCTCACGATCTTAAGACCTTTAGCTATGATGAGCTAATAGGCACCTTGCTGACTTAGGAGATGTCCTTGAGGAAATATATCGATGACTCCAAAAGGAGTATGGGCAAGGAGAAAGAGGGAAGAGCCATTAACCTGAAAGTAGACTCATCAGATGAATACACCAGGAGTGATTCAAAATGTAAGTTTTCGGATTCTCATCCATGATCACTCCTGATTCTACAAATTTTAATTCATAGTTCATTCACTATCTGGTTACCTAGTTTGACAAAGGACTCAAAGGTTTTATCTTTACTACTCAACAAGACTACTCATGTGAATCTCGTGAAGTCATCCTCAACCATTAAGGAAAATCTCTTTCCACCCATGCTCATAGGTTGAATAGGACCAAAAAGATCCAAGTGGAGGAGCTTTAATAGTCTCTTAGTTATTACGTTAGTTATAAATCTAAATAACTTTCATGCTTGCTTACCAAGTTGACAAGCTAAGAAAAATCTATCTTTCTCAAAATGAATACTAGGTAAACCCATAACTAGTTGCTTTTTGGCTAGTTTGGATAGAATGTTCATATCTATATGACCAAATATTTTGTGCAAAAGCCATAGAATATCCTCCTTAGATACAAGAAAAATGTTAGTGGAGCCAGTGGATAAATCAATCATATAAACATTTTTTATTTTATGAGCAAAGAGAATATTAGAATTAGTCTTACAATTAGTAACTGAGCAACTTGCAGAGTCGAACGTAACTTTCCTACCTTTGTCATATAGCTGGTCTTTGCTAAGTACATTGAACTTGAGTCCTTTAACCAGAGATACCTTTTTTATTGAAGGAGAAACACCCACTATGCCTCTTCCAACAATCTTGCCTTTTTGGTTATCTCCAAAGCGAACAATTCCATTTCTTTTACTGTCCAATAGGATGAACTGAGTTTCATCTCCTGTCATATGCCTCAGGAACCCACTATCCAAATACCAAAATCTAGTATCATTAGCGGATCTGAGGCTCACCTGCAAAACAATTACTTTTTCTTAGGTACCCATGCTTTCAAGCCGAGTCCTCCTTTGTTAGTACTACTTAAGTTACTCCAGTTATACTCATCATAGTAACCATTTTATGCCTGCAAATGATAGTAGCATATCTAGCCTTCCCACAAAAGCCACACACCACTTTTGGTTTAGGCTGGCTTGCTTTCTTTTTTGAAAGAGATTTCTTCCACTTATTAGAATTACAAGTTTGGTACTTGGAGCTTTGCTGTTGGTTGGAGGAGGAGCCCATTCCTTCTTCAAAGATGCTTACTTTAGCAGCTAACTCATCTAATTTCTTAGTGAGCTTGTTATTATGACATTCATAGTACTCAACTTTTACTTGAAGAAAGAGGATTTCAAGAGATAAGGAAGCAATGATATTGTGAGCACGAAATTTTGTACTAGCTTGCGCATTCAATGATGATGGCTTTTTAGGATATTTATTCTCGAATCACACTTTTTTTTACCGTTCGAAGATCTTCAAATGGGAGTCTACCTCGTCACTGAATTTAAAAGGACTTTAATTCAGAAATTAATAAAAAATATAAAAATAGAAAAAAAATTTCAAAAACGTCACGGAAAACTGGATCCGGTGGCCTGCATCGCCAAAGGTGGGCGAGGCAACCCTCATCAAAATGCTTCGGCGAGGCAAGCCTCGCTAAAATCCTTGGAGAGGCTGCTTCGCCAAAGAGTTTGGCGAGGCATATGCCTAGCCAAAGTCTTAGCGAGGGGCCTCGCCAGATTTTCTCTGACGAGACCCCTCGCTGGAAAAAATTACCTTTTTTGGATTTTTCGGGATTTTCCCTATAAATAGTTGGGTCTTTTATGATTATCGGGGGCTAAAAAATTTAGAGAAAATTCTGATCTTCAGATAAAAAAACATAGACAAATACTACAAATATTTTCTTTTCTTCTAATATTTTCTTGGATCCAAAACACATTTGGATCCCAAATTTCTTCATCTTAAAATAAAATTTCTTCATCCTTTTTTTTCTTCAAATTTCCTCAGATATTCTCGGGCCTAAAATAAATTTAGAAACCGAGTCTGATGATCTTTTTGGATAAATAAACACTTATTTTTCCACATTAAACTACAATTAAACCAAAACGAACGAGGAACATTCCCGGGGATCGAACGAATACGCCGAAGTGGATTCATACCGCAAGGGTAAGCCTTTGAGTTCCTAGAACTGCGAATTCCGCACTCATCATCTGCTTTATCTTTTTGTAATTTTATTTGTGGACCTAGGAATATTTTTATTTCTTTTTATGTAAATAATGTTGTAATTTTCTTCTTCATCTTTATTTCTTTCCTTTATTTTTTAGAATACCCCAACGAAGGGAATTAAAATTATTCACAGATAATAGACCTCGCCTTATGCCATGCGATCATTTTCACTAATAAAATTGATCATCATACGTGTAAATAAAAATGAATTATTTTTATTTAAAATAATAACTTTAAACTGCTAATTTTTAATTAGGCCACACTGGCCTAGCTAAAATCAAATCGAACATATGTGATATCCCCTGTGCTAACCTTTGTGGATGCAGGTTAGATGTATGTTTAGGATTTTAATTTTCCTTCGGGTATTGCAATTTCTTTTTTTTTTTGGGAAATGTAATTAATAGGTTAGCGGGCAGTTGCATCCCCAGATTTTTGGAAGCCTTGTAATCTTTATTTTTCGCATTTATTTTCTGCATTTACTTACTGTTTTGTGGATGGGTTTACTGCTTTTTCTATACGTGAATCATGCATTTAAACTCAAAAAATGACCTAAGTGCGAATATGCGCAATTAAGAAAATACGGTTTTCTGTAGATGTAATATAATGCGATCACTCAAGAAATAAGCAACTTATCTCAGACCCGAATCTCTGCGTCTTGGTGGGCCTCCCCCGGACATTAAGCCTCATAGGACTCTAATTCCTGGAAAGAGCTAATCGAGGTGGCGACTCTACACTAAGAGATGACGGATTCGTGTTCGACCCAATCTAAAATTTTTTTCACCCTTTCTCTTTTAACCTTTTTTCCCAGGTCCCCGACCCTGTGCATTTTTTTCAAACACCCCGGTGGACCGTGCCTATGAAATTGCACTCTCTCGGTCCACCTCTCTGTGTCACTTGCTCACAGTGGCGACTCCGCTAGGGATTTTTTCTAAAAACTTATTTTTCAAAGGTTTTAGATTTTGGATAAGTGCCGAAAATTATTGATCACATTATTCTGTTTTCTCATAATTATGCCATATTCATAATTTCACATTGCAATAGAGGGGATTATCCCCGTAAGTTTAAGGTACCCTATTACAACAAAGCTTTCTCTTGTACTAATCTGCCTCCTTCAGAAAAGATAGTACTTGAGCGGGTGGAGCACTTGTTTCCATATCGCATGTACCTCCCTCAACCCATTTGGGGAGAGGCTTGGAGTGTATTTTAGTGCAACAAGAACCTTCCACATCAACAACCCATTTACAAACCTCATATAAATAGACCATAGGCATTTTCCCTAGGGTGTTACCTAACACGCGATCATGCTTTATATTTTCTTGTAGGTGCGCTCCTTAGTATCCTCGCGGTACTAAGATGAACCAAACTTAGGATAAAGAATAGCCAAAAACCCTACACGCGGGAGTTGTATGGTTGGAAGTTTGGACGTTGCATGTTATGTGCTATATGTTTACCACTTTATCATTGTACTAATGTCATACTAACCACGAATTTTTGTGCAGATACTTGAACACACACAATCATGATATTAAATGTATATATCACGATATAGAACCAATATCACATACAATTAGGCATAGTTGACACTATAGATCTTGTCACCCTAGGACAACATAAAACCACTTAGGGACATCACTTACCCCTTTTCAGCGAGATGTCCACTTGACATCTTGCTATTAACCTGTACATGGCAAGCATACCTTTCTTCTACTGTGTAATGTCCACTTGACATCCAACACTTAGTCCACAAGGGGCAATAACATATCCCACACATTACCTTTGAGATGTCCACTCAACATCCAACTCACGGCCCTTCCAGGGAAATTATACACACCAAAAGCCCAAACGTGGCAAATACTTACCCAAAACCAGTTTTTCCCACATTAAAGGATATCCCAGTTGATGTCCTAAACCCACACGAGGCAAATTTACTTCAAAAGTCTTACCTTACCAAATCTTTAAGGGTATACGCCTCATACCCGAATCATTCACCCACACGAGGTAATAATTCACGTATCACCACATACCCTCAAATAGTGATGACCACACAATTATCCGAAACTCCGCCTTAATTGGGAAAAATAACCAAATTATTCATTAGGTAGCTACATATGGTAGTTGTTTTTATTTTATTAGGGTATGTCACAATGCTTACCCGAAACAATTTTGACTTCTCATTCCATGAGGCCTAGTCATAGTACAAAACCTCAAACCATTGACCTATTACCACATAGGTAACTTAGTTACCTCACTTACATCACTCATGTTACGATGTCACATAGACATTGTACAAATATCAAATCCAACCCCTGTTGTTGGATTTTCATTTCCACAAGTTTTCATTTTCACCTAACGACTAACCTGTTTGTTTCAAATGGATTGACATACATGTTATTTCACATCATGGCATGCTAACCCCTTGTGAATACAGCCATAACATTAAAAATCCCATGCATTTCTCACATCATGAATCATATCACGAATCTTACATGCACGGTCTAATATTCTACTCGTGTATCAAAGGGGCTTAGAAGAGGCCTGCTCGCCGCCTAGTCCACATTTCTCCAATTGTGGCCAATCTAGAGGGGTTCCGTACACTGACTCAAGTGAACACTCGGGTTAAGACTCAGATTTGGTTCAACGCACATGTGTCATGGCTAATCCACAAGAAGAAGGTATAGGAGAGGATCACAATGTCCTTACGGGATAAAATTATTAGCAGTCATCGGTGAGCGTCGAGATTGCAGCTACCTTAAATGCCTTTGCCAACAGTAAACAGCTAGCAATTCGCCAACACGTCGGGAGGGCCCAGAATGCAGTGTCCAACTCAAAGGTCACCCTCAACAACATCAATCCAACAGGGGGACATTCTACCTCGCATGCAATATCCTCTAGTCCTACTACCGTTTATCAGTTCGGGGCAGGATAAAGTTAGCTGAACTAGGCTCAGATTGGGCAGCCAGGATATAAATTTGCAAATCCTTCACAATTCTTACCTGGCAAACTGTCCAACCAGCATTTGCACCAGGGCCTTTCTACTAGGGAATGACCCAACACCCTATTCCCACTTGGAGTACGTCGGTTGCCTCACAGTTCCATGCACCTCAACTGCTCCATTTTGCGGCATTTTCCCAAGGGAAATATGGCTCTTATCCAAGAGTAGGGAATGCCATCCTCCAACGTCCAGGAATGGCGGAACTATTGCAATAGTTATTGGCCATTCACGGTGGCCACCTAAGGAACACGTGCCATGCACAACAGATAATCAAGGATGAAAACAGCTTACCCCCAAACTTCTCAATGCCGCAGTTTGAGAAGTATGTAGGATCCAGCGACCCGCGCGCTCACTTGATGCATTATCAGATAGTGATGAGAGTATTGAGGGTCAGCGATCGAATGATGGCTATGCTCTTCGTCGTCAACTTAGGCCACACGCTCAATGAATGGTACAACCACCTTCCGCTGGACATAGCCACTTATTGGAATAGCCTTGCCCAGGCTATGCTGGGACATTATGGTTTCAACTCTCAGATGGAAACCACAATGCAACATCTGGAGGCCATAAGGCAAAGGTAGGGTGAGAGCTTGAAATCCTACTATACAAGTTGGATGGCCACTGTGAGCATGAGATTTTGTACCAGCTCGCGCACTGAATGATGACGGCTTTTCGGGATATTTATCTTCGAATCACATGATTTTCGACGGTCTGATGATCTTCATATGGGAGTTCTCCTCGTAAAAAAAATGGTTGGGACCCTAAATAAATATTTACGACCATAGAAAATATTTTAAATCCTCAAAATGAAAATTTAAGGGCTTAAAATATTTTTAAGGAACATAAATATTTTTTTAAGGATCCAAAATAATTTAATTGGGTTATTTAGAAATCTAGGTATATATGAACTTGTATATATATAAATATATAAATATAAATATATAAATAAATAAATAAATAAATATATATATATATATATATAATTAAAATAAAAAAAGAAAAAAAAGTACTATTGCAGTGGCCCAAAGAATCCCTTAATTAAGGAATTCTTTGGGCACCACCCTCGTTGAACTCACTGAATTCAACGATGGTGGCCCTCGCTGAAGAGTTCAGCGAGGGTGGGGGCTCGTCGAACTCTTCGGGTGAGCCCTGTTTAAACTCGTCTCGAATTTTTATAAATTCGGGACATTTTTGTATTGAAAAGGGCTCGAAAAATTAGACAAAAACTTAGATTTTCAAATAAAAAGATAACGAGAAAAACACAAAAAATATGTTCTTTAATTATTTAGATCCAAAGCACATTTGGTTGTCAAATCTTGATTATTTTCAAACCATTCTTCTTCCTACACTTCTAAAAAATCCTTAGATATTCTCGGGTCTAAAACAAATTTAGAACCCGAGTCTAATTATCTTTTGGATAAATATTTTCTTCAAAGATTTTCGGATCCAA